>JABEXW010000398.1:0-20378 GCA_013266185.1 Fusarium sarcochroum | reverse complement strand
ATGATGATATTGTAATAATTTTAATATGTAACCTTTACTTACACAATGCTGGTAGAGCGGCTAGTTGTGGAAGAGGCGCAGGGATTCTTAGTGGTCAACATTCGTTGACTTTCCATTTTTTCGTCCCTCCAAACCTAATTCATCTCGGCGCCTCACATTGAACTTTTGCAACTCTCGGTGTAATAAGCCTCATTATCAACGGCCATACCTGCCAAAGCTGTCAATCCATCTCCGAGATATTCCACAGTAAACTGGAAGTTTCTGAGCCTCGGCTGGTATCCACAGCGCTCACCCTAATACTGAGTTACATATTCCTGGCTGTAAACTCGAAAAGGCATATACAAACCAAATCAACCACATTATGCTCGCGCGGCTACCTCGCCTTGCCTTTGCCCGTCTACACTACACACCCTCAACCCCCAGGTTCTCCAGCACAATGTCCAAGGATGATCAGCAGCCGCCGCAGCAGCAGGAAGGGTCCAATGCAACCGCAACAACAGCCAAGGACAACAAAAATCCCCTTCCTCTGCCGGGCCCCGATCAAGACACCGCCGCCTCCGCCTCATCCAGCAACAGGGGCGATGACGTGACGACGCTACGCGTGGGCGAGTCCGTCCGCCTCGACGCGCTGGGCCCGCTCATCGTCAACACGGACGGGACCATGGGAAGAGTGGGAAACTGGGCGGGGATGACGGAGAATGAGAAGCAGCAGACGTTGAAGTTACTGGCGAGAAGGAATAAGCAGCGGTTGGAGGTTCTGAGGGCGAAGAACGATGAGGAGGAGCAGAAGTGAGAGGCTGATGCTAGGGATGAGTAAGGGGTTCAACCAACAGAGATCGGGGATCGATGGATGGACCAGGACTCTCAAATCCATGGACATGACGATGAATCGAGGATTTGTTCGACGGTTGGATAGACACTGAATAGAGTTGATAATGGAAACAGTCAACAGATACAGGCCAGATGCACATAAATTCGTCAAAAGGACGTGTTGAACATCAAAGAAACTAGTTACGGAAACGATGTATCGTATACCCGTTGATATCATTGCAAACAAAACAAATATTCCTCCCAGTGTGTCCTGTCATCCGAACCCAGGGACTGGTCTCTATCAGCTGCTTTCAAACAACCGTGTATATCCATCATAGCTTCATCCACTGAGCGTCACCTCACTATAACCTCGCGTTGTTTTTATGTTGTATGTACCGTGCCGGGCAGCCTTTATGGCTAGCCTCAAGGCATCATCATCATCATGCTCCTTGTATCCCAAAATAGTTGGAAAGATCAAATCGAACGCCACATAGCCCCTCCACTAGATGCAATCCGAGCCAGAAGAACGCCGCCGTCTTCCTCGTCACAAATGTCGTCCCTAGATTTCGCTGCGCAAACATGTTTTCTGTTGCGATCACCTTGTCTCTTCCTTGACGGGGGACTTGGATTTTGACTCGGACTTCTTATCACTGGCCTTGGATGCGGCAAACTCCTTCCACAGGGTGACAATCTCCTCGTTGCCCTCGTTCTTCTCGACGAGCAGGTTCTTGAGCCACTTATTCTCCATCTCGAGCTGGTTGACCTTGCTCTCAAGGTTAGAGACCTTCTCGGACATCTCCTTGGCGGACTTCTCGAGGGCTTGCTCTCGTTGCTTCTTCTTGATACGGAAGCGGGCACTGGCGGCAGTGTTGCGCCTTCGCTTGTCCTCCTCAGCGGCATGACGGGAGGCTTCCTCGAAGTTCAGGGATCCACGGCCGGCGCCAGGGCCACTCTCAGAGCTGCGCCTCTCGGCTGAAGGCTGGGAGGCAGCTTGCTGGCCGAAGTGAGGCTGCTGTTGCTGCTGTTGAGGTACAGCCTGGTAACCCACGGGACCATTAGGCTGCATAGGTGGGAAGTTCTGAGCGCCATCTGCGAAGCCGTTCAAGGGGGTAGACGGATAAGCGTTGGCAAAGTCGGGGAAGCTGAAGTCGCCTGCCATCGTATGGTGGTCAGTTGAAGTCGAGAAGAGTCAAGTGTCATGACCAGAGTAGAGAAGAAGATAGTAGACATGGAGAGTTGATGAGTAGCTGATAGACTTGCATAGGCCTCAAGGGCCTGGGGAAAGAGGCTTTCCCAACTTGGGAAGTGGAATGTGAGGAGCAGGGGTGCAAGGCGATGTCGTGATCGGTGTCGGCAAATCACGAGATATTGCACCATAGACACCGTCACCCATCCAGCCACTGAGATCAAGCTTAACATCCCAGGCGGGTCACACTCAAGCAGGCTTGCGTCGAGGGACAACTTTGTCCCCAATGACAAAAGGGCGCCATGCACACCCAGGGCAGGGTTCTTGGAAAGCAGGTGGGGGTAATAAAGTTAATGGTTAGTGAAGCGGTAGAAGTGCTGTTCATTGCCCATTAGGGAGCCAGGGCATAAGAGGCAAGGTTTTCGGTTATCCGCTTGGATCGTGGCCATAGATTTGGCGGAGGGAAGGGCAGAGTATCAGTGAGCAGGACGAAGCTGAATCAACACGAAATTTGACTCGTATCAACTGTGCCTCAGAAGTAGAAAATTTGAATAACAATATCCTGTCTTCTGCGATGAAATCAATGGTGTTGAGGCCAATTCTTTTCAGCTTGATGTGATTTTCATCACATCTTACTGCACTTGCATCTCTCCAGAATCCGACTTGACATAGCCGCAAAGAAAGATCTCATGTACAACATAAAAACGGTAAAAACTCACCCTGGATAAAATCAAAGTTGTTGTTGGTGATATCACCCACGACAGAGGGAGCCGGGGTCATGCCATCGGAAGGCGAGGTGCTCGGGGGAGCCTCCATATCGACCTTGACAGGCTGAGCCTGGTAGTCAATGTTCTGGCCAGTCTCAAAGTCCATGAACTGGGTGTTTGTGAAGAGAGCGAGGTCCTCCTCCATGTTGAAAGGCTCGTCGTTGGAAGTCTCCTGATGATTGATGGCGTTGAGGTCGCGGAGATACTGCGACACATTGGGGCCGCGGCGGCCGTTGAAGTTGGACATTTTGGTAGATTTGGCCGAAGCGAATAATTCCTCCTTCGATTGACTTCAAGCGAAGCAAAAAAATAAAGATCCTCCTCGTACTCTCAGTCGATGATCGATGTTTCGAGTCGAGTGTCGAGTCCGAAAGCGGCTCAGCAGGAGGAGCGGGGTTTGTGTGGACAAATTTGTCGGATGCCCTCTTGTGACTCAGTAATGACGGTCAGTCAAGTCGGTGGCTGTCGCGATCGGTAGCAGAGTCGAGTTGTCGTCGGGTCGAGTCGTCGTATTCCAGAGCTAATGTCGACTGTAGATGTCTTCCGATGATGTTTTCGGAGGGAGGAAGTGGAGGAAGAAAGAAACGTCGACAAGCAAGTGCGTGCGCTGGGGCAGACAGGCTGGTTTTCTCAAAGTGGATGCAACTGGCGAGGCCGATTGCCGCCGAAGCCACTACGCAGGTGGGTTTAGTGAGGTGGATGCCCCAGTGGGAGCCCGTGGGAGTGGACGTGGGTGGGTAGTGAGCTGAGTCCAGTCACTGGACGGTTGAAGCACGGTGGGTGGCTCCAGTAAAGGTTTAGTGGTTTAGTCGTCAAAGAACATGGGCAGCCCTTTCGATGATGAGATTGATGCCCCGGGGGGTACTCCACGAATAGCACAACACGTTGAATCTTGCAATGATCACCTCAGGTCAATTTATTCTTATCCTTTGTTGTGATCTTCTACTTACAATGTTTCTCTGCTCTCATTTCGTTCAATGGTTTTCCTTTTTTGCTGCTCAATAACTATTCAATCCTTCACATGGCGCCAAAAAATGCTTACCAAGCCACATATTTACCTGCATAGCGTTGCTTAACAATCACGCATAAGAGCTCCAGCCGTCATGGATTTCCCCTCTCTCTGTGTCTCTCCTCAGACCCTCACCCCCCACGTCAACGACCACCATCAGAGTTACACCAACCCTTGAATAAACAGGGTCCCTGCGTTGGGCTGCTTTCAAGGATGTTCAGACAGCCGACACATGAACGTACTAGGTAGGGGTTACAAACGCACCGGAATAACCTACCAAGATTCATTTACTGTTCCGTAAGCTCGTAAACTTGACATTGGATAACATGGAATCAATACAAACAAATGAACAAATTCAACTTCATTTGCTCCAGTAAGAGATTATCAGATCTTTTGCTTATAACCATCAGTCTAGATAAACCCAGGCACCAAGAACCGAAGTGATCATTCCAGTTTGTCGAAACTCCAACTCCCCGCCCCCTGTCACTCATCTGCAGATTTT
The DNA here is from genome assembly GCA_013266185.1 of Fusarium sarcochroum. NCBI lineage: Eukaryota > Fungi > Ascomycota > Sordariomycetes > Hypocreales > Nectriaceae > Fusarium > Fusarium sarcochroum. Next base: position 16,104 of record JABEXW010000398.1, on the reverse strand, counting down.
GTCGTTTTGATGCCGTACCAAATCTGGAGACGTGGGACGCGTGGGTTTCTCTTATTTCGCGGGTCCCTACTCCGTATCGTCTCGGATCGTGAGCCGTCATGGCCAAAACGCACCAATCCTCCCGTTTGTATGAGTGATTATCCCACGAGAGGTCAGGTCAAGTCAGTTCAGCGTGGGTTGGCTTGTTCATCTATTGCCGCCTCGGGGTTCGTCCGCGGCAAAGGGTAATGAGACGGGACAAAGAAACACTCCACTCGTGCATGGGTTTAGAAGCAAAAGAAGAGCTTCATTTGCAGAACTCGGCTCAGCAAAGGGAACAAAACTCGGCAAGGTGTAGCGCATCGCGTGAAACTAATGACCTGGAACGTGGGAGCACCATCGGCCAAGCCACCCAACGTCTGCTTTCAGCTTCATACCTACAGTCGCACAGTGGCAAAATCGGGCAGCTTCGGGGAGTTCGCTCGACTCGCTGCCTCAGCAATGCGATTTCGCTAACCGTATCGCTGCAAGCTTGATGTCTTGAATTTCGCTAGCAAGCCGATGTTTTGCGCTGGGCCGAATGATCGGTGTACGAATTTCGCGCACAAAAGACATTATGTTAATTAGACTCGACAGATGAAAAGCTCTGCTTCACCGATTGCGATGCGCCCTTCGAGAACCAAGCTTCTGGAAAGACATCACTACACACAAAGTTTGAAGGTCCAAAGATCGACAACATCAAATGCACCTGTTCGCCGTTACTCTACAGATTCCCCGAACATGTCTCCACTTCCATACCTTGGCGAACACGACCAACGGTTTTGGTCACTCTCGACCTCTCAGTCTAAGACATGTTCTGTCCTCGGCGGCGTGCATGCGATCCAGCCTCAAGGGACCCTCGTGCGCTTCTGCGGCTGATCCTAGCTATTCACCATGGTTGTTAGCTCTTAGCCTGGAACTGAGTGGAGGTCATCCCTTGTGTCCGCGTGGGCAAAACCAGCCGTATTACACAGAACAGTAAGCCCGTTGGTCAACATGGTTCTCGTCGTGAACCGAGTCTCCACGAGTCAATCCTGAAGATGAGCCGCCCATTTCCCGAACTCCCCGTCAAAATTGGGGCCCCAGTACCTAATGGGTCTTGTTGTGGAATTTTACTCACTCAATCTCCAAAAAAGAAAGTGTCCCCGGTTTGATGGCGGCTCGCTTGTCTACGGCCCCAGCTCAGTAAAATAAAATTATGACACATCTTATTGAAGCTCTCAAGATGGCATATCACCTCCGTTGAACCACGGCCTGTTGGTCGTTTCGAGGCATAAGCTCGCACAGCTTGCACCCACGCACAGTTCCTTCAACCTCCCAGCCTGTGCTGTACGATCCTTGGCCCTTGAAATCTGCCGGACAGATCTGCAAGCTCAAGTCAAAACGTCATAACCCCTGCCTTTCGGCTACGTGGGGGTTTCTGAAGCCAATCCAGAGAGAGCCTTGAGCAGGTGAAGAAAATCAATTCCCAGCCCGGTCTGCGGTGTCGTCAATGATTTGCCTCCTTCATGTCGAGGTCATGGTGAGGGTAACATCAAGTCCTGGGTCAGGGGGTCCAAAAACAGTAACCCAAACCAGCCAGTCATCGTAGCCTCTGAATTTTCGGAAACTCATCTCTTGGTGGTGGAACCGCGGTTATCTTGTCTTGACAAGAGCCATGAGGCACTGGAAACTCTGAGCCAATCAATTGAGTTTAAATTGCATCTCCGAATCGGCCCACACTCACATCCGAGTCGACCCATCGTTAAAGCCGAGATGGTTTCAACTCCTTTTGTGGATGGCGTCCCAGATGAAAAGAAAATATGGTTTTTGTTGAGATTTGTTGAGTGACAATATCATATTACTTCCAGTCACTATTGACGGGGTTCACGAAGTAACAGTGCTCAGTGTTGTGGTGTTGAAAGGAACTGCATCTTATTGTCACGTGCATACAAGATCACATGACTGAGGTGGTCCATTCTATCTGGCCGTTACAGTGGCCCGTGCATTGTAGAGCGGCTTGGTTGGCCATGTTTGCGACGCGACTCCAAAGTGAATGTATCGCGTCTCAAACGAGCATCTAAGTCATTCCATCGGCTCTTCATCCTGGAGACCAGTTAAATTATCCCGGCCGAGTCGGTCGTCAACCCGCCGGGACAGCCTCGCAGTTTTTCCCAGCACATGCTTTGTTTCCATCTGCATCAATCCTAATCTTGGTAACTGAACCATTATAAAAACAAACAACAACAATGGCCCGCTTCTCTGTCCCAACAACAGCTAGGCTCCCATCATCACTTCGAGTTGATGCCACTAATCCTGCTGTTTTGAAAAGCCTTAATCGTTTATCACGAGAGTCGCTTATTTCGCTGGCATTGGATTGGCTTGATGATGAGAGTCTACCGAATGCTATTCCTTATATTGAGAGGAGGGACGAGGATGACGAGGAGGAGAATGACGACATCTACCCCCCTTGTCGATCTGTTGACGACCTACAACAGCTTTATATCGACATGCAACAACAGAAAGGGTCAAAACGCGATGTACTCAGCCGTATCGTGGAAGGCGATTGGAGACTTGGCCTGACACTATATCAACTGGCCATGGCCGATATGGCCTATTTTGAACAGAACCCAACATCTCAGAAATGGTCGGCATATCAGATTCTCCCCCTCAAGCAGCCTTCTCAAGATGCTGGTGAGGAGCAAGTGCTCAAGGTCGATCAAAAGAGCCTCACCATTCCCCGGTTCCACCCATCAACATTTTTACAAAACCTGCAAACCCAAGTGCTACCAGACGTCAAGGCACATTATCACTTTCACCGACCCAAAGACATACCCGTCCTACTCTTACGGATATTCGTCGTTGATTCGCCTTACAACACTGACTTTGCTCTGTCAAGTCGAGACACCACCGGCACGGCAACTAACTTCGACTCTTCACGGACTGTGTATATTGCTTTCCCCGATGGATCACCTGCTCTGTATATTACAAAATCACAAGCCACAGGACCTATCGGCTCAGGGGAGTCGAAAAGTCTGCAAAGCTTGATCGTTGACGGAGTTCCAAAGGCCCTCTCACGTCCACGCGAACGATACACCCTCAAGTCTGGCAACCTCGCAAGCAAGAACCTGGACGCTCTTTTGGACAAGAAAGGATCTGGGCGTACGAATGCTGCTGCAGGCGGTTGGAGCATCTACGCTAACGAGTCCACCAAAGTGTCTCCTTTGGACACTATTCTTCCAAGCCCTCCATTGTCCCGAGATTCGTCATCTTCCAATGTCAACCACAAGCGAGGAGCACCGTTGACCGAATCGCAGCGGGCTGCGAAACGAGCGAAACTTGCTGCCAAGGCTCGGTTTGGTGACTCTGGTGTTGTCACAGACGGAAAAGGAGTAGAAAAGGTGGACATTGTGATACAAGATCCATTTCCTTCGAGTGCAGACCTAAGTGAGCCAGAGGGTGGAGAGAATGAAGAAGACACAGCGGCAGGAACTAAAAAGCGACGGCAGAGCAAGATCAATGCAGTCATTCGGGAAGCAAACGTCGCAATGGAGGAGGATGCCAGAAACGACAAAGCCCCATCGGATCGATGGACACCCACTATCAAAATCACGTTTTCCGGAACTCACGTATGGGCTGGCGTGAGGCAATTAGTTGAGGCGGGAATTGTTGATGGAGAACGGATGCCGGGGTGGATGACGGGAGAGGAGGGCGTAACGACAGGTCTTGTGAGGCATGGGAGGATACGTGGATTCAAGGGCTCGGGCATGTGAAAAAATGTTGGATCTGTAACGGCGTGTGGTCTATGTCTTTTTATCTCTCTATGATACCCCATGACGGAACGGCATGTCGACCGATTTCTAATTCTCTTCAAGTCCAAATACTGTCACGGTGTTTTTCCAAGCCGCCTCGCATACTTCTTCAATACTGACTTCCTTAATACCTGCAATGATCTTGGCAACACGCTCAATATTGCAGGGCTCGTTACGGCCCTTGACCATAGCGCCTTCTTCCCACTTCTCCTTCTTGACGATCTTGTATCGATCAGGAACTTCTGGTTCCTTCTTCTGGTTCTTCTTGGACTGCTTCTGTGGTTTCTGTGCAGTTTCGGGAGTAACAGCAGTTCCGTTCTGCTCACTCTCCGCAGGCTTATCCTTCTTCTCGATCAGGTACTTATAGCCCTCGTGGCTAGGTCGAACCTCACACCAGGGTCCGTCTGTTTCGATCATGAGACGGTCGAGATGAACCTCCTTAACGACAGCACAGTTCTCGACGGTCTTGAAGCTGCATCCATTTATGCCGATGTATAAACCTAGGTCCATCAGTTCGCGCATCTCCTCAGCTGTGCCGGTGAAACTATGCACCACACCGCCCTTCTCCAACCTCTCTAGCTTCTCGCCAAAGGCCTCCTTCAGGAGCCGGACAAAATCGTCGTGAGCAGCGCGAGAGTGCAAGAATAGCGGGAGCTGAGGAGATATCGAAGCAGCGACCTTGAGTTGGGCGGCAAAAGAATGAAGTTGAATGCTCTTGGAGGCATAGTGCAGACGGTCATAATCGAGACCGAACTCGCCCATGGCAACAAGGCTCTTCTGGCCCGAGGCCTGGGCCTCCGTCACAAGAGAGGTGAGGTCTGCGATCAGCTTCTCGGTCTTTGTCGAGCAGGGAGAATGGTCTTCCGAAACCGGAGCTGAAGGATCGGGATCGCATGGCGTTGTGTGCTCAGAGTCGTGAGAGGGGCCTGCCTCACTAAAGACGGAGCTGCTGCAGGGATGAATGCCTGCAGTTCCAAAGATGGTCCCGGCTGTGGTTGATGATTAGTCTGATTATCAGATTGATAAGCAGGGGGGTGCTCACGATAATCCTTGGCAAGGGTGAGGGCATCCTGAGAGTTGCGCAGGTCTGAGCCGGTCACTATGAGTTTTGTGCAACCAACCTCACGAGCTCTTCCGACAATGGCATCAAGATCATCCGGATGTCGCTCCTTGCCATGATATTTGCCTCGGAAGATGGGGTCGGTAAGATTGATACCAATCTACTAGCAGGCATCATGTGTCAACAGAAACTGAGATCGGATGTATATGTCCTATGGAGTTCGGATATAGAAAATGGAGTGAAAATTAACATACATCGATGTACCTAGGGTTGTAACTAGAGCCGTTAAGAGGCTCAGCTGCTGAAGCTGAAGCCATGTTGCGAAAGTTTGAGGCTTGAAATCTGAGACTTGGAGTCTTGTATCCGAATTCGGTGACTGAAGATTGAAAACAGGTAAAAAGACGTCTCGATGTCATTGATTTTGAATGTCTCTCTCGACTCGGTGGTGAGTCACTGAACTCCTGTTGCCTTGCAACCGTAATCTCTGGATTCCTTTTTTAGACCAAGAACAGCAGAATAGGTAGGTAGTCTCAGTCCGCGGCGTTTATTGGCTGTTGGCTCTAAGATCTCATCCTCCAGTCAACCTGTGACGTCCAAGCTCAGTTGTAATTCCATGGGGCGAACTTATGCTTACGGATGCCACTGCAGGCAATTAATAATTTGCTTGCGTTTCACGTGATTTCGCGCCGCTCATTGCCCCTCTGAACCCCACCAAACGCTCCAGCAACGCAAATGACAGGGGACGCGAGGACGTGATATCGGAAAGGAGAAGATGGATGTTGATGATATTGAGATGTGAAATGCATGAATTGACCCGAGATTACAGTCTTACTGTGTTCTGTCTTACTGATCAAGTCCAATCAACCCTTGTCTTTCACGTAGATCGGTTGTTGCAGTCGCTCATCTCCATCAATCGCAGTGTCAACTGGGGCGTTGCCTTAGGTTGCGAGCAGGGGCCTGAGGGTGATTTTTAATGGCTTGTCGCGCTAAGAACTTGGCGTCGCGTTGCAAGACGCGACTCCCATAAAACCACCTCGACCATCCACGCCAAATTTGCTTCTCTCATCTCCTCAACAACCACAACAAAACAACACAAATCTTGTAATAATTCTCACGTTCCCTTCAATCAAGCGTCAATAACCCTTTGGACGCTGCTTTGTCTTCTCACTGCTTCTATCAGCAAGGAACAGAACCTGCATTAGCCTTGCATACACATCCGAACTCCCCGCCTCATCCTCCTTCACCCGCCATCATGTTCGTCAGAAAGCGAGGTATGTATGATCTGGCTGGACATTAGGAGTCATGATGGCTAACAGATTCGACAGATGGACGCCAAGAACGCGTTCAGTTCGACAAGATCACTGCCCGTGTCTCCAGACTGTGTTACGGCCTCGACATGGACCACGTTGACCCCGTTGCCATCACTCAAAAGGTCATCTCCGGTGTCTACGGTGGTGTTACTACCGTGCAATTGGACGATCTCGTAAGTTCATCACGCATCATGACTAGTCGACAGCCAGCTAACTGACTCCTTACAGGCTGCTGAGACTGCTGCGTACATGACCGTCACACATCCCGACTACGCCATCCTTGCGGCTCGTATTGCCGTCTCCAACCTCCACAAGCAGACCAAGAAGCAATGGTCCACCGTTGTGAGCGATCTCTACAACTATGTCAACGCCAGGAACGGCCGGCCGTCTCCCATGATCTCAAAGGAGACTTACGAATGCGTCATGCGACACAAGGACGAGCTAGACTCTGCCATTGTCTATGACCGCGACTTCCAATACCAATACTTTGGCTTCAAGACTCTGGAGCGATCATACCTCCTGAAGATTGACGGCAAGATTGTCGAGCGCCCTCAGCACATGATCATGCGTGTGTCTATTGGTATTTGGGGTGATGACATTGAGCGTGTCTTGGAGACATACAACCTCATGTCGAGCAAGTTCTTCACTCATGCCTCTCCCACTCTCTTCAACGCCGGTACCCCTCAACCTCAGTTGTCCTCATGCTTCCTGGTTGATATGAAGGATGACAGTATTGATGGTATCTACGATACTCTTAAGACCTGTGCCATGATCTCCAAGATGGCTGGCGGTATTGGTCTGAACGTCCACCGAATCCGTGCCACTGGCTCCTACATCGCCGGTACCAACGGTACTTCCAACGGTGTTGTTCCCATGTTGCGTGTCTTCAACAACACCGCCCGCTATGTTGACCAGGGTGGCAACAAGCGACCTGGTGCGTTTGCCATCTACCTCGAGCCCTGGCACTCTGACGTCTTTGAGTTCCTTGATCTCCGAAAGAACCATGGTAAGGAGGAGGTCCGCGCTCGCGACCTCTTCCTTGCCCTCTGGATCCCTGATCTCTTTATGAAGCGTGTTGAGAAGAACGGCGACTGGACTCTCATGTGTCCCAACGAGTGCCCCGGCCTTGCCGATTGCTACGGTGAGGAGTTCGAGGCCCTCTACGAGAAGTATGAGAAGGCAGGCAAGGGTCGCAAAACCATCAAGGCCCAGAAGCTTTGGTATGCCATCCTCGAGGCCCAGACCGAGACTGGAAACCCCTTCATGCTCTACAAGGATGCCTGCAACCGCAAGAGCAACCAGAAGAACCTCGGCACCATCCGAAGCTCCAATCTGTGCACTGAGATTATCGAGTACTGTGCCCCTGATGAGGTCGCTGTCTGCAACCTTGCTTCTCTGGCTCTGCCTTCTTTCATCAACTACGATGAGGCTTGCTACGATTTCAAGAAGCTACACGAGGTCAGTCAGGTTGTCGTCCGCAACTTGAACAAGATCATCGACGTGAATCACTACCCCGTTCAAGAGGCTCGCAACAGCAACATGCGTCATCGACCCATCGGTCTTGGTGTTCAGGGTCTTGCTGATGCTTTCCTTGCTCTTCGCATGCCCTTCGAGTCGCCTGAGGCTCGTGAGCTCAACAAGCAGATCTTTGAGACTATCTACCACGCTGCTCTCACTGCCTCGGTGCAGCTGGCCAAGGAGGAGGGCCCCTACTCCACCTTCAAGGGCTCTCCCGCCTCCGAGGGTATTCTCCAGTTCGACATGTGGAATGTCAAGCCCTCTGACCTCTGGGACTGGGAGACTCTCCGAGAGGAAGTCAAGACTCACGGTATCCGTAACAGTCTGCTCCTCGCCCCCATGCCTACTGCCAGTACCTCGCAGATTCTGGGCAACAACGAGTGCTTCGAGCCTTACACCTCCAACATCTACCAGCGCCGAGTCCTTGCTGGCGAGTTCCAGGTCGTCAACCCCTGGCTGCTCAAGGACCTTGTCGACATGGGTCTATGGTCTGATGCCATGAAGAACCGAATCATTGCTGAGAACGGTTCCATTCAGAACATCCCTAATATCCCCGCTGATGTCAAGGCTCTGTACAAGACCGTGTGGGAGATTTCTCAGCGCCAGGTCGTCCAGATGGCTGCAGACCGAGGTGCCTTCATCGATCAGTCTCAGTCCCTCAACATCCACATGAAGGATCCTACGATGGGCAAGATTACCAGCATGCACTTTGCAGGCTGGAAGCTTGGTCTCAAGACGGGCATGTACTACCTTCGCACACAGGCTGCTGCCGCCCCTATTCAGTTCACTGTCGACCAGCAAGCTCTGAAGATTGCGGACAGCAGCGCTGCCCAGATCAAACCCTTGAAGAAGCGTGCCCCTCCTGCCGGCTCAAGCTACCTGATGTCTTCGCCCTCGGCCATGGGTCGTGCTGCGCTCAACGGTGGCAGGACTGGTTCGCAGGACAGCGGCCTGAACGGCAACGCTACCAGTGGCTTGAACGGTTCCGCTTCTGTTCCCGGACGGGCGCCCATTATCAAGGCTGATGTTGCGGAGGGTGATAGCCCTAAGGCTCTCCCCACTGAGCCTGCTGAGAAGGTTCAGGAGGAGGAGCTGGGTCTAAAGAGGAACAAGCAGTCTGAAGATCAAGACAAGGACAATGAGGATCGCGAGCGCGATATCTACTCGGAAGCCGTTCTGCAATGTAAGTGATTATCAACTCTTATCCGACTTGGAATCATGAAGCTAATTCTTTAAAACAGGCAGCATTGAAGACCCCGAGTCCTGCATCATGTGCAGCGGTTAGATAACAGCATAAGCTGCTGGTGGCATTTGTATGATGACAATGGATGAGATGAAAATGAAGACATGTTTTGGAAGGCATGGGATGATACCGCGATGGAAGTTAATGTGGCATGGACTTGATATTTGGTTATGTATGGGTATCTTGGGCGGCAATGATCCCCCTTGGACATGCTCATACTGGAGTACATTGTTAGGCTATTGATCTTGGGAGGCATGCTTATGAACTTTTGATACTTGTTTTTCGCCTAGATAGTGTACATCGACGCTTGCGCGTCGCTTTGAATAATATTTTTACCTTGCCTTCTGATATTGATGTGTGATGCATGTGTGTACAAGGCCTGATAATCGTCAAGGGTAATTTAGGCAGTGCCTACAACTGAGACATGCGTCAACTGGCAGGTGTTGATGCTGGTCGGAGCTGGATGTCTCGATTGGTTCGGGTTGAGGCTAACCTAGGGTAAATCGAGTTTAACTTGGTATCGGTAGTCGCTTTAGGTGCGGCACTTTCGGAGTAGGCGAAAAGCCGGACGGTGGAAGCTCAGCTGAAGATGGTGATGATCCACGGCAATCTAGCCGTGTCAGTTGAAGGCTCCTGTGGTACCTTGCGTTAAGCACTTTACGATGGAAGCTGAAATTTGACGTCTATCATCATCTGCTGGATAGCTCACGGCTCATTTAATTTATCTTAGAGTCAGATTTGAAGATATTGGGCAACGCAGCCACCCTAGAGCGACGATTTTCGGCATTGCATGGATGAGTACAGTAACTCCCCACAGTACAGCAATTGGCGGAGGTTGGCTGCAGGCAGCTGGCATGACTTCAAGGGCCCCCAATAGAGATCTTGCCTTTGCTGTTTCAGAGTATGCACCAGCCTCACAAAGGACTGCGCAAGATTGAGAGGGAGGGCTGGTGACATGTCACAGCTGCCGAATGGGAGATGGCGAGACAATACGACACAGCGAAACAGTAGGGAGAACCAGCCACGATACGTGAGCTGCAAGTCAGACAGTGGTTGGATGAGCGCCGTGTCTCAGATTTTGAAATGATCGGAGCGATAGTCCGTCTGTCGTCCCGTTGTGAAATATCTAAGCAAAGCCTTTCAATGCAAAATCAAATATGACGAAGATCACTGATGGCAAAAATATGGGATTGAAACATGAAACGACTCAATTGCTACTGTAAACAGATTGGGTGTTGGCTAAACGGTTGAGGCCGTCACGATGACGGGGCGGTAACATGGTATCCAGATGAAAATGAAAATCCGGAGGAGCTGAGGGGTGGTGAGTGACGTTGGGATGGAGACCTAGGTCCAGGTCCAGGTCCAGGGCCTTCAGGCCAGGCCAGCTAGCCAGGTTGATCCAGCTCGACAGGGCCTTTCACTGTGACTGGGGTAAAATTTGAGCCATCAAGAAACTGATGATGATGCGATCCATGACATCAAGGGCCCGCTAGTTGACCCAACCCCTGGTTCTCTTGGCTCGCTCGGCCTGTGGCTTGAGTGGCTTGGCCCGTTGCGTGGCTAGTCTGGGCAACGTCCATCAGAGCCAGCTGTGCAAGGAACCGAACTTCACGGTCTTCACCGGCCTCGACTTCAAATTTGTCGAAGGGTACGAGTGGACGTGCTTGCTCGAGTGGGGTGGACTTCTGGATCGATCAGAGCGAGAACTTGAAAATGCGCGCAAATTTTGCCTCGTGTACTCCGTAAATAATGATGCTATAGACGTTAAGCGAAAACCTCATAAGACATAATGACAATGCGAAATACAAAATGAGATTGCCATGATTGCACCGACAAATCATAGCCATCAGTTAGAATATGGACCAAATTGCAGTAATTTGGCTTGTCGGCTGTTCCTGAGACATGAGTGCACCACCCAACACCATCTCGCCTCATGGATGGACGAGAATCTTGGTCAAGAAAAAAGTTCCCCAGGAAAAAAGAATGAGCATGATTTTGCTCCCGGTTGCCAGGGAATCAAGTGCTAGTGACCTCAGCTAGGTGGTTGCGGTGGATTGCCAAGGATGGATTAGTACAGGGGTAGTTGGCGAATCGGAGCGAGCCATGACACCAATGGCCAACGACAACTGACCTCATTGTCGAGGGATTGGAGATGCGATAACACACGTATTATGGACTACGGGTGGTTGATAGAGAGAAATCCGGAATAGTGTCTAGATGAAACTGTGCCACTTGGTTGTGATTGCTCGTTTGTCTGCTAGTGGGTGTTGGTTGCCGTGGCAGGAACACAACACAACACAACATACCTAGGACATAGGACATAGGACAGTGAACTGGGCAGACACCCAGGATAGGGCAGTTGTACCTATTGGCAGTCGTCATACCCGCTTTCCTTCATGTTCTGTGTTGTGGCCGTGATCCGGCTCGGCACACGAAGACCGGCCTTCCTTCTCGATTTTTCACGGTGTCTTGATGGAAGTTACCCAGAGAGTTCCGTCATAGATGTCAAATAACGCCCAGTTTTTCTTGACGGGACTCGTCAGCTCCAGTTGTGTCTTTGCCTCAATGGTCCGTAACTGCGGTAGGACCGACTCAACTGAGAGCTACCCGAAGCTTTGGTTAGCAGGTACCCTTTAGGACTGTTGAGCTACGCTAGATAATAAGGTAAACCAAACGAGGGCATCGAGTTTCGGGTTGAACTACGGTACGAATACCACTTTGGCAATCATATTCTAGTGTCTCGTCTGGCTGTGAAGGGGCCCGTGGCTTGAAGCCCTGTGCGGCATGATGTGGGTGCCGATGCGGGTGGTTGGCGATCTAGCGTGGCAGCCCGCCAAGCTCCCACCCACCTTTTTTTCTCTTTGCTGTTCCCCATGCATGGCTGCAGCTTCCCTGACAATAGCTACCGCTGATACTAATTGAAACCTCGAGGTGGCTTTGAATGTGCACTTTCCACTGCCACTTCCGCTGCCGATGTCTTGTTGGCGGAGTCAAAGAGCCCCATCAAGATGCAAGAATTCCCAAAATGCGTAAGAACTCTAACTGTAGGACACACCGGGACGACTTACACCACTTTCTGACGTGGTCGAGTTGCGTTGCTGGGAAAGTCAATCCCCGTCGTTGACAGGGGTAACCCAAGGTACCCTATCCTCGCCTGCAGCCCATGGTCTGACCTCATTGTGTATCTCAAACTACGGCATTGGCATCCGTCTTGAATATGTTGATTGCCTTGACTCTTGACGTGCACGACGGAGCAGAAAAACAAATGAGAAATTGCTTGGCTCATCGTAATATCATCACATCGTTGACGAGTATCCCGGTAAAACAACATCATAGGTTACATAGGTGGCCTCCGTCTGTGTCTTTGACGGTCCGGCTAGTGGGAGTTCTAGCTCCGGCCGCTGGATCCTGTTAGCGTTGGGCCCCTCCCGCGCCTTCGGTGGTCTCCCTGCAGTCTCCAAGCCAAGCAACAAGGTACGCAGGGCCCAAGTGCAGTGCGTTTGCCAGATTCCCGCTTCAATTTGTGATGGGGAAGCTTCCTTCCCACTGGAAAGTAGGTCGATTACCTCGTGCCTGCCCTGCCAGACCGCCAATGCCAAGCTAGGAAACATGGACCCCGTCCAGGCAAGGTACCTCCCCTGTCTGTACTTGTCTTAGCAGCCGGCAAGCACTGCTCTTGCAAACCAAGCAAGCAACCGTCACGCCAAGATCAAGATTCTGGTTCCTGCCCTCCCACCCTCGCTCCTGCCTTTAAAGCTACAGCTTCCTCCTCACCCTTCCTCTTGTTCCACATCAATATCAGCTTCGAAATTCTCATTCCAACACCTCAAACATCCTCTCGCCAACAACTCGTTCGAGTTCATCTCCAAGCCTCCAGGCCAGTCTCACTTCGTCTCACTCTCACACGAGATCGATCGCCTTCGTTTGTGTCCTAGTCACATATTAGTTACTATCACGGTATGTTAATTTCCTTTTGGGTCTCTATTCCAACTGCATTCTCCCTCCCGTTACCTGGTACTTTTTTTCTTTTTTTTTTTTGCTTGCCAGCATGTTCGTCTCATTCCGGCTAAATGCTTGTGTGCTATGGCACCGGAACGCGAACACTGGATATCGCATTGCAGAGTCGTCAGGGCTACACACCTCTTTGTTCTCGGCTCTTCCATACCTCGAGTGATACATGTCCCTTGGACTTGTCTCACGCAAACATCACTCGCGTACCTCAGGAGCAGGCCCCCGGGACTTCTTGCTTCTTTTATTCCCAAGGCCACCTCTCCTCCAGCTGTGATTCACTACCCATCTTCCCCTCGTTTACCTCGCTCGCCTTCTTCACTCGCAAACCCACTTTCGTTCACCATCGCCTTTTTTCCTGTCGTTACAAACTTCACTCGAGCACCCAACTAATACGTCTGTTAGACCACAGTTTTCGTACATTCACAAACGTCAAGATGAAGTCCACTTTCCTCACCATCTTCGGCCTGGCTGCTGGCGCCATCGCTCAGAGCTCCAATGATCTCCCCCAGTGTGGTGTAAGTCTTAATCCTAGTGGTTCAAATTCACCACAGTTACTAACCCTTCACAGCGAACCTGCGCCAGCAACATGATCAGCGCTGAGAAGTCCGAGGAGCTTGGATGTGACACTGGTGACCTGGGCTGCCTCTGCGCTTCCCCCGACTTCCTCTACGGTCTCCGTGACTGCTCCAGTGCTATCTGCAATGGCGAGCAGGCCGCCGCTGTTGTCTCCTATGGTCTCTCGATTTGCCAGCGTAAGTTTTCTCGATCTCTCAGTTCAGCATGTACCTAACACTCTTCGCAGGAGCTGGTGTCGCGATCACTACTGCTTCTGGCACTGTTTCCGCCTCTGCTACTGGCTCTGGCGCCGTCCGAACCGTTCTCAGCACCCTCACTGATGGCGACTCTACCGTCACCTCCGCTGTCTCCACCATCAGTGGCACTGGTACTGAGTCCAACACTGAGGGCGACGTTTCCGTGACCACCTACACCAGCGTGCTCACCGATTCTGACGGAGACGAGTTCACCACCACCGGTCAGGCTATCCTTGGCGGCGCCCGTCTCACTACCTTCACTTCTGGTGGATCCACCATCATTTCCACCATCGCCGACGAGACCTCTGCCGACTCTGCTGAGGTTACCACCTTCACCTCCGATGGCACTGAGATTATCCGAACTCTCGCTACTGAGACTGTCTCTACCGACTCTGCTGACTCTACTGAATCCACCGAGTCTGCTGAGGTTACCACCTTCACCTCCGGCGGTACTGAGATCATCCGAACTCTTACCACCAAGACTGTCTCCACCGGCTCTGAGTCTGAGTCCGCCTCGGAGACTGTTACTGACGCCTCCACCGCCACTGAGACTGAGGGTGCTACCGACACTGCCACCGGTACCGATGCCGAGGCTTCTGCCACCACCTCGTCCGACAATGCTGTAAGTTTGCACACCTAGATATTCTCTCAAACATGACTAACTCTGCTGTAGGCCATGGCCCAAATGACTGGTGCCCCGGCTGGTGTTATCGCCGCCGTTGGTATTGCTATGCTCCTCCTTTAAATGAGGGATGGATTCTATTTGATGTTTGATGCTTTTACGTTGCACATGTTTGATACATAATTCACGCCTGTACCTCGATCTTTTTGGGACCCCTAGCATATTACCTCGGTGCTGGGATTCGGTTTGTGGGAAATCTTCACGGAATGAAGAAATGGAAATGAGGTGAATGGACATGACGGGTCAGGTTTTCGAGGGTTTAATGACGCATACGGCTTATCTCTCCTTTAATGGAAACGACGCGAGATGTTAGAGCGGACGGGATCTTGATGCAGTGTGTGACGGGTGAGGAAGGTGGCGTTGACGTGGGAGACAACGACGGGAGGCGACAGAGTTGTGCTGTCGTCGTACAAGACCTGTGTCGTCTCTCATGGTTACATGGGTTCTGGGATGGTGGTGATACCCGGCCTACGGCCTGACTTCAGCGGTGGACTTTAATTCTCGCATTCATTGAGAAATAGTAATAGATAATCTTCTCCCTCATTATTGTGTCTTGGCACCCAATGCCTATAACGTGTCTCGACAAGTGTTACCCAGGCTGAAACTCGTGAAGACATCGGCTGTTCGTTGCTTGTTGCCTACCTAGTAATAGCTAAGTGAGGTTACTCAGAGTTAAAGCCTTGGTCGCGATGGCTTTCAACCTGACTTGGGCCTATGTTGACTATGTGCTGCTTCCCAACTAATTTGCAGGGAAGAGTGATGGAGAAAATGATGTGGAACTGTTGACCGCATGGTAGAAGAATTACTTAGACGAGACTGCGCAAATAAATCAACGTGATTCTTTATGTCATTTGTATATGCTATGTAGTAGCTACATGTACCCTAATTCAACGCTTTCAACTTTGATGTGCAAAAATAACAAACATTTCCTTCCAATTCAACGCCGTTCGAACAATGAGAAAGACAGAGAAGGCCGCCTTAATGTACCATGGACTTGCCAATCTCACTCTGCCAGTCCTCGGCTCGCTCAAAGCCGTTGGAGTGGGTTTGGTAGTCAAACAGAGCCTTGGCCACCTCCTCCTTGGAGGTGAGGACGAAGGGACCGTACTGGATGACGGGTTGGTCGAGAGGGGTACCAGCGATGAGTGCTAGTCGTGCGGGCTTAGAAGCACCGGCGTCGACCTCAAAGTGAACGACGTCGCCCTGAGGCTCGAAGACGATGTTGTGGTATTGCTCAACAACACGGCGCTGGTCATCCTTGCCAACAATTACATCTCCCTCTAGGGTGTAGGCGAAGGCGTTCCAGTTCTCAGGCAGAGGCTGGGTGATCTTGCCTCCGGGGCGGATCTCAATATCGAGGAACCAGACGGGCGTGTACGCAAGGTCCTTGACTGAGTCGATGCCGTGGCTCTGGCCGGAGATGACTTTGACGGTGACCTTGTCATCGTCGACATTGGCAATAGGGATCTCGGAGCCGCGGAGGTCACGGTAGCGTGGCTCGCAGGCCTTGAGCTCCTTGGGCAGATCTACCCAAAGTTGAAGGCCGACGTTTGCACTTCCGTCGGCGTTTTGCTGGGGCATCTCAGCGTGCATGATGCCTGAAAGAAGCAATATGTTAGTATTGTTATAAAAACTATTGTTTAAAGGTCGAAATGAGGG
>JABEXW010000397.1:0-29936 GCA_013266185.1 Fusarium sarcochroum | reverse complement strand
TACAACAGCTGTTGTAGCCCAACTTTGTATACGGTAAGAAACATTTAGAACCATGGGCTTCTCTACTTTGAAGTCACACTTCTCCTATCTTCACATTTGAACCATGCATTACCCAAGAGCAGCCGCGATTCTCCTCTCGTAGTCCTTGCTTTTACCAGGTTACAAAGCGTAACTTAATCCACAATAAGTCTTGACGACTCCGCGCCGCTACTCGTACGAGAATGCTAGCTAGTGCGGGACGAGCCGCGCCGACGGGAGCCAGAACAATACCGCTCTCCCTCCGATACGCTATGCTCATGGAGACGCTTGCTCAACACGCTTGCTCAATACGCCTGAACCTAAATGTTCCTTCTTCTCCGATCGATCGCAATTGAGAATATCGCTGGCAGCGTCCTGCGCGCTTTCCTGGACATGAGTCCTCGATACATGTGGTGTTGTTAAGGCAGCCGATGCAGAGCTGCCAGGACCACACGGTTCGCCCCAAATGGAGAAAGAGGCTATCGTCGGAGTACAGGAGCTTCTTGGATGTCATTACAAGTTTTCTCCTCGCATATATCTGAGGATTGGGCGGTGTTCCCCTCGTCGACAGCCCAATGCAACAGCAAGGCTGGGCCGTCCAGCGATGCTCGGGAGCCTTTAGTGACACAGACAGAGAAACCAGATTAGCAAGGTCAATCGCCTACAGCTGAATCTCAGTCGACGGAAACGGACGTCATACAAGTTGTCTAGCCGGCATTTTCTGTCCCAACTTCCCAACAGAAGAATGACATCAGCAATTAAGTTTCAGAATTGGTCCATAGAGGATACGTAATAACACGGTCGCAAATCAAGGAAGTAGAAGACGAGATGTCTCGTAAGAGCGCGAGAAAGAATGCAAGGCAGAACCGTGTATCCAGCTCCGCGTAGAAGAAGAGGCGAGATTCGGCAATTTTATCTACCAAGGGCGTCCTGACAGATGTCGATAGGGGAAGGCTGTTGAAAAATTTCATCTATGAACGATACTACATAAAATAACGTCTTGCGTGGTAGCTTCTTTTCTGCTTCCTTGTGACGATGAATACCGAATCGCTAAACAGCGAACCGATAATCCAACCTCTTCCCCCATAATCTTATTACTTCGTTGTCCTATGATCAAAGCCTGGACCGATTGATCGCTTCCGATGACGTGTGATACAGGTGGTACGCTTGACTTGCTTCGTAGATTCGTTGTCTATCTGTAGGTTGCACTAAATCATCCCTCTTTTCAATTCCTGCTCAAGCGGGTTGACGATAGCAAAAATTAGGTCGTCTTTGGAGTCCGGACTATCAGCCAAGTTTAGTTTGTACATGTTAGACCTCAAACACCGTTCGACCGCATTGTAACATCCGTAGCCTCCAAACATCATAACCCGGCCCAGAAGCTTATTGGCAGCTTCGTAGTCGAGTATATACTTGGCAAGATCAGGTCCTAGAGCCTGATCCTGGTCCTGATCTGAAATGAGATCTGTCAATGGTTGACCTAGAATGACCTCGATGAGAAGTATCCCGAGATACAACATGAATGGATTGGCCAGCGATGGTGTCGGTAAGAGCGCAACGGGTGCGGAGCGCTCGGGGAAATGTCTGCGAACGAAGACATGCTGGAACTGAAGGACTCCTCCTTCTTGAGCGATATATATGTTGTCACTGCTGGGAACACCTGTAACCCAAGGCGTGCTCTGCATCTGCAGAACACTGCATGCAATCACCCAGGCCATGCGTAACTTGTCGGCAAAAAGAAAAGTTGGATCTTGAAGAACTTTCTTCAGAGGTACCAAAACCCATTCGTTGCCAGCGCCTAGGTAATCGAGAGTATACACGTCGTATTTACGGGCTTCTTGCATGAGAAAGTCCTGAATATGTCCGTATTTCTCGCCCTGTTTCTTTTTTCCTGACCATTGCATTGCTTCGCATAGATTGCTGATGTGCCGAGAGCAAACAGACTTTGACCTTATGCCGGCGGTGCTGAGCACTAGGTTTACTGTAGGTGACTGGGCAATAACCGATGCTTGTGTAGACTGTTTCTTATGAACTGTGGACGCTGTTGGTGATGAAATAGCAAACTCAACGATCTTCTTCCGGGAGGTGGTGTTTTGTGTAGCAAATGACGCTGTGGGTTTTCTAGAGCCCTCGCAGCTCTTGAGGAGTATCTCGTTCCACTGTTTGAAAGATGAGAATTGCGATGGCGCCGAATATGAAACCGCTAAGCGAAATTGTAATTCCTGGATGATATCCTCGTCATCGTCCCCAGGAATAATGTTTCTTGACGGAGGCGTTAATCTCAAGCCCACGTCATGTAACCTCGTGCATTGGCAAGCCATGGTTGACTGTAGTGCGTGATAGACGCTACTCAGCGTTTCGTTGACAAGCCTATATAGTCTTGCTTGCGATCGAGGCTTTCTTTCTGACTCGAGATCTGCATTCAATACGACGAGCCTGTGAAGAGCAGAGACCCCGTCGCGAATTCTTGTTAAGACTTCGCTATAATTCGCCATTTGTAAAATGAACATGGCGCGTTTGAGCTGCTTCTTGATTGATGAGCTTTTAGCCCACTTTACCTAGTTCGAGTCAGCTCCTTACTGAGACCATGCAGAGATTGATGAATTACCTTTCCGTCTGCGCTGATATTGAGTTTCTCCATCATCTCCTCTACAGCCTCTTTCACATCTTGTATTCTCTGGTCAAAGATTTCGAAAGATGTCCAGAGCCTCAAGCGTAATTTGTCAACCATGGCTGCATCTCTCCATGACTCCCCGAATGGATCCCGAATCATCTCCTCGATCTGCGTGTGCGGCGCAATACCGACGAGAAGCTTTTCGCAGATATCCTGCAGTGCAAAATACTCAGTATTGAGGTTCAAAATGAGCTTGTTGAGGACTCGTTTATAGTTTCGAAATGTTTGCAAGGTGCTGAGGCCTCTCATATAGTATTCTAACGCCGAAACCACGATGGGTATACTGCCGAGAACTATACCAACGACCTCAAAGCCCGACATGCTGGTCTGTCTCAATTCTTGATGAACCGGTGGGAGCGGAGGAGTGTAGGAGCAAAGACGAAAATCTATGGCTGAGGGGGTGAAAGAGGGGTTTGTGGCTATGCTGCAGATAGTCCTAACTATTAACACCTACAGCTCAACGAGTTAATCCAGTAAATTTAGTCAGCAGAGGCGGGGTCAACACATGAAGCACTATAGACTGATCAAGTCTTCAAAGTAACAAGTACGGTGGCCAATCTGTTCGTAGCCATGGATTCCATTGCTGGATACGTGTCGGCTTGTCTAAAGGCCTTCAACAGCCTGCTCGAATCTCTCGATATCTCAGCAAATGCTGTTTCAGACGTGGATTCCCAGCGCGACGTAGATGAAATATCGTTGTTGAAGCTCAAGAATGAGCTGTATAGGTTCAAAGTCTGGAGTGGAAACGTTGGCGCTCACCAGGAAGGAAAAAGTTCCCTCAATCATCGGCTCAGAGATGCATCAAATATTCGAGGTCAGGTCATTGAACTTCTGAAGGACTTACAGCAACTACTCGGAGATGGCAAGTTAAGTTTCCCTTCTCTTTTACCTTTTTCTGACAAGAACAGCGAAGGATATCCTTACGGGAAAAGTCGCGCCATGGGACCAGGACCCATCTTTCCTAGAATTCGTGGAAGATGATTCTGACGATGAGCCCTATTTTCATATCGACACGGCGGCTTCATCTGAGCTATCACAGATATTTGATAGCATTTTTGAAGATATTAATTGTCTCTTCAGACTCTCAATATCCATTCATAATCCCTCGCCTCACGACCGCTTCCAGAAAGCAGCTTTGACTGATGCCTCTAGCTACGAGCCTTTTGACGTTCAACACGTCCGCGAAAAGTTCGCCACAGCTTCGACATCCATTGTAGAAAGGCTTGGTAAGGCTATCACTCGCCGAAGACAATACTTCAGATACCGAGAACTACATCGCCAAAAGCTTGCAAGCGGACTGGAGGACGACGTGATCGATCACGTGCAAAGTACTGTGGCCTCTTCACTTCCACAAGAACATAACATTGGTGCTCCAACTTCCTCGGCGTTGGACGAAGACGCCATTTCATATACTGGACGATCACAGACATCTTTTGCAACATCCACCACGAACATGGGGCGACGACATATTCCAGCCCTCCCTTCAGAAGCAGAGAATGGGGTTTTCGAATGTCCATTCTGCTTCAAAGTGATATCGGCATCGTCGCGGCGTCTATGGAGGCCAGTCTCTATCCAGCCAACACATTGATATGATACTGACTGGTCATTGTAGGCAACATGTTTTCTCTGATCTATGCCCGTATGTATGCGTGGAGCTAGATTGCTCAGCTCCAGATCAGGACTTCGAAAGACGTCACCAATGGGCTGACCATGTTCAACAATATCATTGGAAGATATGGGTCTGCAGTCTCGGATGTGATAAAACTTTTGTTTCATCAGAAGAAATAAGAATCCATCTAGCACAGGCACATCCCGCGGCCGCGGAATCGCCCCATCTCGCCAGTCTCCTCGGCATTTGCGAAAGACCAAAACCCGCGAACGAGACGGCAGAATGCCCTTTGTGTCAAGAGACGCAGTCTACCTTAAAGCAATATCAACGTCACGTGGGTCGTCATCAAGAGGATCTGGCTCTTTTTGCATTGCCTCGATTCTCCGACAGAGAGGATGAGAACATTTGTGATGAGACTGAGGGGACTGAGCAGGCAGGCTTGTCTGAATCTGACGAAGATGATATCAGGGACAATGAAACGACGTCCGGCGTTTCTGTCAAGCTCCCGGCAGAAACAGAATCTTTAATGTTGAACCCACAGATTCCCACGAATGATCTTGAAGCAAAAGAAATTCAGCCCTTAATAGCGCGGCTTCAAGCCCACGGGGAACATCTGAGTAAAGAATTGAACGAAAAGAAATCGAGTGCAGCCCTGTCTGAAGACGATATCGCGTCACTTGCACGACTTGAAGAAACCAAGGAGACTATTCGACAATGCTTGAGTATTGTGGACGATACGGGCACAGCATTGACTAATGAGGGATGCAACACCTTCGGCGCAGAATATATAGGAAACAAGTGTCTCAGTACCGAAAAGGGTCTCCAGCTTTGCCTTCAGCTTTCTCAGCAGATTGACCAGATTCAGCTTCAATATGCCACTGCAGAAGGGCCCACACCCGGCCCACACCCAGAATCGAGTATGCTTATCGGCGAAGGACTCGATGGCTGTAAGGAGTACCTTGGATTTGCACTCGAGCGACTGAAAAGGCATCGTCAGAAAACTACCGAACGAATAGATGCTGGCTCGCCAACCGCCAGAGCATCAGATAACAAAGTGTTACTCGATAATCTAAACGAAGAAGCCGACATTTTAGGCCGTTCCCTGAACCTCCTCTCGAACATCGACACCTATTTGGAAGAGAAAATAAGTAACATTGAGAAACATTCTGAGGGCGATGACACTATTCAGTTTATGGTTTCGACGGACGATAAGCCGCTTCACGGGAGGAACCACGGTGTCGGCTTGAGACTCAAGCAAGCTAGCGGACATTTCAAGGAACAATCTCTGCAGCAGATTCCCCAAGACTTCGCCACGGTTCACCTTCATCAAACAGGAGGTAATGAATCTTCCAGAAATGGTTCTGAGCAAGCAATGAATCCAGACACTACGGCAATGTCGCCTAGCACATCCTCGAATAGAAGAGGTTTCACACTTGCACCTAAACCTGGCACCGGGCCGGCTCCGTCGTCTGGTCCTGCGACAACATGACTGAGCCAGGGTGTTGTTCAACAATAAACTCATGATTTCGAGCGGTCATGTTTGGAAGGTTGAAGTATGGAATGATGGGGTTGTCGTCTGTTAGGGCAAGGTGCAACAAGCGTGACGACTGAAGGTTAGATAGCCCGAAAGTAGCAAGTCAGGATTTCGACAGTATTTATATCCTAGGTGTCAAATTCTGGTCCTACTTAGCCAGCCATCAACTGACTTGAGGCTGAGGGATTTGAGATCCGGCGAATTCATGTCCTCACGAATGGGCCTTCAATAATGCTCGTTGTTCTTCAATATCCTTCAACCAGCTTTTGAATGGGTCAGAGATGACCAAGAGTGACAGCCGCCTCAGCCCAGTCTCGAGCGGGTTATCGTAGGGTCCTGCCCTCAACAGAGATCAAGCGATGGCTTCGTTGGAGCGAACCGGTATTGGGCATTGTTTCTTCAGAACCGAATCCCCATCCCAGTTCTTGCTTGTTTTTGAACCTGATATGGAGGTTCAAGGTCCTCCGATTCTCCTTCAACCCACCATCGCGGCATATGTTGCCACGGTGTATCACTGGCTCAAAGTACATCGGAGCCGCTGAGGTACATCGAGCGCTAGCCGTTGTTAGCCAGTGTTGTCAGATCTTCAAACTAAATCGTTCGGAAAATAGGATTCACGCTTCCCAGAGGGACAGATCCGAATCAAAGCGTAATCCTGTGAGGCCACGATTGTAATTGGCAATCAAGTAGCAGTCGGCATCGACAGTCATGGTTGCTGCAACTCTGCAGTGTATTCTGAGTCCATACACGTAGGCGATTAATTCAAGAATCCCGTTTCTTGGGATTCTAATCTTTTATGGCCTTTCCGATGTCGTACTGGAACACCACGCCGTTCCCGTTGCCAGAAGCGCTCGCTACTACATACCAAAGACGGATGTCATGTTTCGGACTCGGTGCACCACCACTGATGCCGGCCATTAAGCCAATTCAGAGGTTGAGAAAATTATGGGGCATGTCTCTTGCAACACTAGCGGCGGATGGCATGTCGTTCCCATCGGGAAGGACAGCAACGGCGACGTTGTGTTTTCTGATCCTGCTCAGTGCGTAGATTGTCATTTGTGGACACAGATTCGGGCCCTTCATGCCTTTCGGCGAGAAAGGCTTGCGTAGCAACATATCCGATTACAACGGCGCAAATCCAACCCACTGTATAGTCATGAGGGCTAAACATAGAAACATCGTTGGCAGTATTATCTCTGAATCTTTGTAACGGACGAGAAGGCTCTGTGCTGTCCTTGTGAAGATTAAGCCCACCGTTCAACACAGCCTAATCCAGTCGTCGTGGTGTTCTCCCACTGACTCGTTACAATTAAGTGCCGAGACAACAGCCTCGCCTTTTAGGTCGCTGTAAGAAAGGCGGCATACAAGCACTTAATTAGGGCCACATGGCAACAATCTGGTGGGATCGCGGACCATATCTGTATATGCACTGGCCGCAGCTCGATTTCCTAGGAAATGGGTTTCGACTAAACGCGGGCAAGGTGGCTGGAAGACTTAAGTGTAACTGATGTTGCTGAAAAGGATGCCCCAAAGTTTCTTTTTGCCTCTGCAGAGGATGATGAGGCTCGCTTGGCTCGCGAGTCATCAGTAGATGTTTGGCCTGCTGGGGGAAAACCGCACTCCTTCGGGCGGATACGATTAATGCGACGACCTTACTCATCAGAGGGCAACGCGATGCATCTCAATTTTCAGTGCCTTGGGCGACGTTGTGGTGTACGTTCAGAGGGTGGCGGCAGCGGCAAGCCTGCCGTCGCTGGTCCTGCGCGACTTCCCAGGAAGTCGTGTATCTTCGTATGGATGATGGGAAGGCATCTATCGGGTGCCTTTACCGTCGAGTGGCGATCTCTGCGGA
Source organism: Fusarium sarcochroum (assembly GCA_013266185.1). Taxonomy (NCBI): domain Eukaryota; kingdom Fungi; phylum Ascomycota; class Sordariomycetes; order Hypocreales; family Nectriaceae; genus Fusarium; species Fusarium sarcochroum. Next base: position 22,249 of record JABEXW010000397.1, on the reverse strand, counting down.
CAGACCTGGCTTCCTCTTCCGATTCTGGCTGCTACAGTTGATGGATCTAAGAGGTTGTTGGATGTGACCTCCGCCAGCATCAGCTCCGTCAACACGTATTGCAGAGTATGCTGGCTCGTTCTCGATCGAGATTCAATGCATCGGAGTATTTTGTCCATTCATTAGACCATCGTTGATGCAGGCATGCTGAGAATACTGTTTATAAAGCCTTTTCCGTATGCTAAAGGCCGCTTCATATCAAAATCTTGCTCCTCGTGACTACGATGAAGGTGACCGCTGGGCGTTCCGAGTTCGTGCTTCATGCGTGAGTTGCGTAAGCGTGGCAGAAAATTGGTATTAAGATGAAGATGCGTATTTTGCTCCTGTCGCATAGCCAATCGCGCGATCCGGCGGAGCCGGGTGAGCTCTGCCGGAGTTGGCTCACCCTGACCCTTCCTCAGGGTGAGCCAGGCACCCACGCAGGTGGTGGCTTGAGGCCGACACGTAAGCAATTTATGACATCGCACATTACCGCTTTTGATTGGCTTCTTCATCACGACGTGTTATTTAAGCTCGTGTTATGAACGCGTTGCATCCAGACAGCCCCTTCCGTACCCTACATGTGATCTCTTTGAGTGATTCAACGAGCGTATATCATGGGGAGCCCCATAAATACAGCCCTCCGCCAACGCAGTGAGAAACAAACGATCGTTCGATTTCTTAACCATGCTCAACCAAGCACTGATCCGTACGGCTCTTTCTAGTGAGACGAAGCAAGCGATTGCTGCTGCTTTGTGGGATACCCCTCGCTCAGAGGTTGAGCCTGACCTCAAGTCCTATTTCAAGTACTACATTGCGCAGTGCGAGCTGATTGCGCTTCACGATGGTGGGAGTCATACGTCTCTGGTAACCCATGAAGATATCGTGACGATTATTCAACTAATGCGAAGATCCCGAACACGCGAAGAAATACACCGGCAGCTGCTTTTGTCCTGCAGTCTTCCGCGCAGTGATGTTCGTTGTGATCACTCTATTGATCTTGCAGCTCGCCTTCTCCTCATGGTCGAATTTGGCAACCTCCCATATGCGTACTCAGGATCCAGACAGATAGAATGGGCCACAGGCAGCTTGAAACACTTCATTACAGAGCGGTTCGAAAACAAGCCAGTGCTTCGGCATAGTAAAGTAAAGCTTGAGAAAATATTCAACGCCAACAATCTAGGCAAAATAGCAGGCATAGAAGTCATCTGGACCACCAACCTCGCTGACCATCTCCGCCTGATGAAGGACGACCAAGCAGTGGCAGTGTTTCATCATGCTTCTTTTTTGAAGCGTCAACAAATGTCAGTTATAGCCACCCTTATGAGAGAAGTCTGTGATTTTGACGCGGGTAATAGCGACACGACGCTCTTTTCACAAGAGTTCATTGATGAGACCCTGAACACGATTGCCTTGCTGTTTCCCAGGTGGGATAGGGATACTAGAGCTTGGTACCAAACCCAAGCGTCCTTGCGTGGTCTCGATACTCAGTTAATTGAGATCGGGCAACTAGATGCAGACAAACGGCAAATCGAGAAGTTCAATTTCTGGCACGATCGCTTGGTTATTTTGAAACAAGTCTTCGATGAAACTCGGCCAAATACTCTTCGCCATTGGTGGCGCGATCGAAGGAATGGGGTTCAGTGGTATACATTTTGGGCGGCGATTCTTGTTTTTCTTTTGACAGTATTCTTTGGACTGGTGCAGTCTATTGAGGGGGCTTTGCAAGTTTATAAGGCCTTTAACCCGCAATGATGTTCAGGTCAGGGAGAGAACAGTTTATGCTTGTTTGCGGAACGATTAACAAACATAGATGGTAAGCAATTCTTTATGCGGTCGCCTCGAGCGAAGCAGCGCCACCATGTACTGCAGTAGCTTTGTTTGTTTCCCGGTGATGTGCGGGGTAAGATCGATAGGTATTAAAGACCGACATGGGCTCTTTCGCTGCTCGAGGAACTGTCACACTTTGGTTTACTATGAACCTTGCCAGCCACCATTTTCAATCTCCTACCAATTTCTGCCGCAAATGATACAACATGCCATTCTCCAAAATTCTTGGGCTACACGCTGACAAATGGAACAATCCCGAAGACTCCATAGGTACATTCATTGGATACTTACGTGGTGGCCAGTATCGCTGCTGGGAAGCAGCTGGTCCGGCTCAACAAGCATTCGGGCAACTGAGCCCTGATGTCAAAGAATGCCTGGAGACATCCAACATCCCCCCTGCCGATATCATATCCTGGTCGATCTATATGATTGGCCATAACGAAGAGACGGCAGCACCGAAGCTTTTCATTTGCTCCACGGATTTGAAAACTCGCAAGCATATCAGGAAATTGATTAAAGACAGCAAAATTATGGACAAATATCCTGGCATAGGACTCGGGGACGTTTCGGCCTTGCCCGACCGCCACGTCATAAAAGAGGCATGTCGAGAGGCGATAGAGGCTCTTCTCCCTCTCGGCTGTGATATCGATGGAACAGTTTTGGCCGACGGATCAGGACCTGCGTTAGGAAAGCGGATCTTCGTCGTTAACCCGAACGACTTCTCCTTACGACCAGCCACAGCCGGTCCAATCATCTTACAAGATGGCAAATGCTACCAGCTGACGGCAGCACATGCATTCCGGCACGCTAGGGAGCCTGAACATTTGTTCAGCCAGCAAAAAGTTGAAGATGACTGCGATTTTGATGGCATGAGCGACATCGAGACAGGGGATGAAAGCCAAGACGATGAGATGACAAGCAGAGGAAGTGTCACCCCAGGAGAGGCCGATTTCGACAAAGCATCATTCGTTGCCAGCCTCGACACTTTCTCTGGTGAGAACCACTCGAGTCTAAGGTCCGAAAGCCCTTCGAGTGATCACCTGGGTAGTGGACATGATTCATTCTTGAGTGTCGAGTCCACTGAGGATGGTTTCAATCTCCGTGAACTTGATGTATCTCAGCTTCAATTTTTTGGAAAATTGATCTTCAGCTCTGTGACTGGAACCAGTCCGTCGTTGGACTACGCTCTCATTGAAACCTCAAGGACGGACGAAAATTTTGAGAAATCATCCTTGAACGGTACTTTCACAGGCTCTCTGGTTCCAAGTATTGGGGAAATAGGCTCGGATGACATCAGCATCATTGCTATGACTTCGCCATATCGCTTGGTTGAAGGGCGACTCACTGCTACACCATCCTACATTCGTCTTCCTGAACAACGCACCTTTCAACAAGTCTATCCTATTCGATTAGGCAAGCCACTCAATGATGGAGATTGCGGAACGGCAGTCTTTGGGAAATTTGATGGCCACTTATATGGCCACATAGTAGCTGGTGGTCCTGGGACTAGCATCGCCTATATTGTTCCAGCCAGGGAGGTTTCCCGAGATATCCAAGCCCACCTTGGATTTGGGCTTGCACAGATGCAGCCACGAGCTGAGCAACACTCAAAGCATAATTTGCAGCTCAGTGCAGGATTGCCTCTTGATTCGACGAGCTACGGCGTAACGGCAAGAAGAAGTGAGGCAGAATCAAGCAACACGCCCCCCGGATCACCTGGAGAATGTGCAAGTGCCCAGTCAATTCTGGTGCGTGGTGAGTAGATCAGCTCCAAATCCTCAAATGTAATTGAACACCTGAATTTGACTAATGTTGAAACAGAATCGGTCGCTTCAAGCTCATCCCGTGAGCAGCAGATATCTCCGGGTCACCAATCTATGCCCAAGATGATAATTGGCACGATAAGGGATACTGAAAGTGATCAAATATTTTCTGACACGAGTAAAGCCTTCAGTGTCAGTAATGCCAGCGTCGGACCTGGGTCGTGGCAAGTTTTTGGGTCGTCAACATTGATGCAATCTTTGTTCAACCCTGGACAGCCGCAGAACATCGAAATACAAGACGATGACTCGACGACGCAACTAGTAGACGAATGTACCTCAAGGCCTGCTCGCTACTGAATGGACATTTCATCACTGTCACGCATTCCTATCGCCAGACATATTATGTTACTCTAGGCTCGTGTCCTACTATGCATGTATTCCTATGACTGACAGGTAGCGCATACGTGCTCAATATCTGCGCTCAGGCACCAGGGTAGATACAAGGAGGCATTGGAGATACATCGAGGGACACTATAGTTTCGGAAGATGGTGATCAGAAAGGAGCAACCAGATACACCCGGTAGTATAAACAACCCGACAAATATGTTTGATAGCATGGGCCAGTACGAGGAGGTAGAGAAGATGCACCCAGAGACGTTGGAGTTGAGGGAGAAGGTGCTTGGGAAGGAGTATCGAGATACTCTGTAGACTATCGTGATTGATGTTTATGACAAAGACATGTTCATTTCGAAAGATACTTGGTAGTTAGTAGATAGCCGTACTACTTTGACACCTCTCTCTGAGGAGGTCGAGACGGTTGGACAGGCTTGCCATCGAGGAATACTTGCTCTTAGCCTATCTTCTCGGTCCATGTTCACCCTACTTTCCGGGAACCCGAGATTGCTGACCGTCCTTAAGACCCACCAACCGGCCGGTCTCTTGCCCCGCATGCACCGAACCGCCACGGCCTTCCTCGACCAGGAGGATTGCGCTGCCCACATTCTTTGATATACTTTTTGAGGGCTATCAACATCATCATGCAGTCCGCAAGCGCAACTATCTTACACTTGGTCACAGCAATCGGAGTCAAATAGGCTAATTGGTATTGAAGCAGAGTTGTTCAACTCAAAACTTTTGTTCTCGTCCTGCTACTCAGCATGGTACCTTGAACTTCACCAATAACAAAGGAGAGAAAATCTGCTTCTTAGGACTCCCCCTAGGGATGGTGGAACAGCCGCCTTGTTAGAATTGTAACGCTGCACACAAGGAGCTTCGTGCCGGGATAACTTCGGGTATCTACTTACTTTGCGGAGGACTACGCGATCCGCGGTCACGTACCACTTTCCTCCAAATTACCATCTGGCGTCGTGGTCATGGCTAACATCATACGTTCGTCGACGCCTTACTACTGTATCACGCAGGCTCGTTGTAGGCTGTGTCAGTTTAAGTTGACGGGCGATGAGCTTATCGTCGCAGGTATGTACATCATCTGTCTTTCTACCATCGACATATGACACTAAACTGTCTGCATAGCGGTTGGCGATGGCCAAGTTTCTTGCGAGTTTTCATTCGACCGACACACGACGTTCTACGACGATGAGCTCGATATCAAGCTTCATATGTGTCTTGTAGACGAATGTTCCTTTCGTACCAAGGCGACGGTATGCTACCACGCTCGTTGCCACGAATTCCGCTTCTACTCGGTGACCCCGGCGTTCTTGGACGCTACATACTACACCTTTTCTCCGTCGTTGGCCGAGGAGCGGCGACGAGCTCGCTACATCCAGCAGGCTCTCGTGCGCAAGTTGCAAGCGACGAAAACCTGGCCTCGAGAGCTCCCTACAGAGCTGTGGGATATGGTTGCTGGTCTTCTTCTAGAAGAATGTGCCGTTCTTACAGCGCAAGAGCAAATGCACGGGCGTAATAATGCCAAAGACTCTATCCTCGATCTGACGCAACCCATACACGTGTCGTATGTGAAGGTGGACGGCCGAACTTACGTCAAGAGCCTCCGAAACACAGCTGGAATAAAGACCATGGGGCAAATCTCACTCATACTGCCCGCTCCCATCGTACAGGACAGAGATGCGGAGGAGCCCGCAGGCAAGGATATCTTCGTGGCAGAGGATCATCTCGGCATTCGTCAAATCGTTTTTGTATCTCCCAAACACCGCGATAAATGGTGTCGCAGTCAGCCGAATGCGCCGGGCGCGTGGTGGAAACACATATCCTGGGATGACATGCCCTCTACTCTCACGATAAGGAGCGATGTTGGTAACCTGCCACTTGAGCCTCATCCCTAGCTAATATCAAGGCAGGGTCTGAAGATTCGCAATATCGAGAACGCGCACAAAGTGTCTCCAGCACTTGCATCTCGTATCGGATGGCAAGTTCCGGTTTCCGCTCCACCTACCGTCATTGATCTTTTGACACTGAAGACACCAGAAACGTTACCAAACGGCCTACGAATGCAATTCTTTGACTGCAACATGCCGAACGCCATCGGGTATTTCGTAGCCACCGATGGCGCAAGGACACTGGGTATCCTAACCCATAAACAAGATCAAATATTAGATATGAGTCTGTTCAAGGATGCAGGCACCCCCATCTGCTTTTGGATGTATATGCCTGTTGAAAAGGGCGAGTATCTTACTGACATCTGCAGACGGGCTGGATGTTTGATAGTTGGAACTGAGACTGTCGGGATTACGGTAGGATATATTGTCTCTGTCTCTTGTACTAGGCTGATAAATGATCGCAGTTCTCTACAAATCGAGGACGAACTGCCGTGTTCGGTCTCTACGGGCACGAGAATGTCGACCTACGGCGCGTTGTTACCTTGCCTCACAGCCCCTGCCGTGCCTTTTTCAACCAACCCAGTTACTCCAGCAGACACGCTGTGGAATTGATCGCTCTAGAGAGCGGCGCTGTCGTTGCTAACCAGGACGGTACCCCAAGCTTGCCAGTATCTGTCTCTCCATGTCCCTACACGCAAAGTAACGAACTTTGGATACATTCGTCGTGCAGTATGCGACACCTGACTGTGGTCCATGTTTGTATCGACGAGTCCGCGCCTCATCGGCCGGTTGTTGGCATGCTTCTCCATTACGTCGACGGCCACCGTGAGTCCGTCGGCCAGTACCGTCTGGACTGGAGCATCGAACCCTTCACTGTTGGTGAAACGGACAGACTATACATATGCGGTAAAAGGACGAAGCAAAGCTGGGGGTATGTGGCGACCGTCATGGCCGGGCCTCCGCTCAGTCGAGCAGAAGGCTGCTGGCTTGACGTCGCGCAGACCGGCCTCTTGGAATGGTGGTTCTCATCACGACACAGTGTTCTCTGTTATAATAATACCCGGCTCAATTGAATGCTGGTTGGGATCCCAGCAAGATGGACAATACTTCGACATGCTCGATAAACAGCTTGGCCCACATCCAGTGAGGCTGTGTACTACCCAATCCTTCTACGGCTAAAGTAACTTGTCTTTTTACCATGGTAAAACCAGACCTTTTCTCCCTGGTAGTAACCCGTCTCCCAATCCTCTTTCCTTGTAGTCCTTTTTTTCCTGCTGACGTCGCGGAAGATATACTCGTCGTGGGAGAACGTGTGGGGATTTTTTTCGACTGTGACTTCAACAGGATCACTGCCACCATAGCTTGAAGGACCAGCTTCGATCATACCGTAATCATATTGACCCTGGTCCTGGGCGTATGCGTCCGGCATATAGCTCTCGGAAACGCCCCATCCGTCGTCCTTTGAAGTCAGTAGATCCAGGGACTGACTAGGAACGACTGGGGCCTGGCGGAGTGGAAAGCCGTTCTTGATATGCTGGATGGCATCAGGAAAGACGCTAGACGCAGGCGAATCAGCGTCAATGTACTGTCTCTTGTCGGCCTGGGTCGCAGTTCCATGCATGGGAACCAGTTGGCGGACGCGAGCATCCACAAACCACATGCGAAATGAAACCCCGACTGTTGTCATGGCCCAGATCCACATCAAATTGTCTTTCTGGATACAGCGCCTGGCCGCGTCCAGCGCCTGATCCTCGACTTCCTGTACGCTGCCACTAGGACGCTTGCATTCGACCCAGAGCAGAGCAGACAGGGTGTGGTTGTTCTCGTCGTAACGTTTCACAACCATGTCCACCCGTCGGAGCGATTCATCGGGCGAAGACTCGGCAGTTACTGAGTAGATGTCTGGCTCGTAGAAAGCTCGTTGGAGAACGGCCTGCCAGAAGGCCGAAGACTTATACTCAATATCCTCGATAGCTTCCTCGTAGTGCTTGCGGAGCAAGCCCGTCCGGACAATAGTCATGCCTTTTGTGTATTCGTGGGTTTGCTCGGTAGATTGATGGCTCAGATAGGGAAGTCGTAAGTTGGTTTGTTGCGGACAGTAGTGAGAGAATGAGCGCTATGGTAATATATTGTTCATGGTAGCTAAAAGAGTTCTTATAATAATGCGAATTGTTCTGATGTGGAGCTCCTATTGCGCATCCTTGAGCAATGTCCGGGTTCGCGAATATCGATGGCGGTAAGTGAGGCACCATAATTGGTTATGAGCCGCATTCTTACATAGACCTGAAACCCGGCGCTTATATGGGCGTTTAAGATAAATGTGTAGCAGTGCCTTGAATGACTGGATACAAGAGTCAGGGAACACGAGGCGCGCGCTTGGTAGAGGTAGCATCGAACTAGAGTTCATTCTTGGTGTCCGTCCGGTGAAGGCCTGCCAGGTTTGCTTTCAGAGTGCATCCCTAGATTTCTAAATTTGGCTTCATACCTATGACATTACGCGCCCTCCTTGAACTCTCACTAGCTGCGGATGGAGCTGGTGCTCATGGAAAAGGTAAGAAGCGGTAAACTTCCGTCGGGGCCGGCAGCTATGACGCTTACTGAGGAACGACGGGCACTCCGGGCCTCTCGGCCCCACCCGGCGTCGGCGTCCGGCTCTTGTTCAGACCGGCTACGAGCATCAAGATGCAATATTTCGTCGCCTCCGCGCATGTATACCTAGGGTACCTTGTGTTTAGCCTTAATCACGTAGCCATGATATTGGTATGGATTATACATTAACCTGGTCAAAGAAGTCTCTAATCTAAGGTCGATCTGCCTTCGATCATCAGGACACCATGAATGCATCAGGGGACTGTCTGCACTGTTTCTTCCATCTTGAGTATAGTTTCAGACGCGAAAAGGTTCCCACAGCTTTGGCCTACAAAAGGTACTAAGATTGATTGGATCTGATTGGACCTGATTGCTCAAAGTTCATGAGGTGTAGCCGTGACAACTGACTGAAGGGGCTGCGTTCTTCCTTGGCGGAAAGAGGCGGCTGGGATTAGTGTGGCAGGCTGGACTAAATCGTTCTTGCAGCGGCTTGTGGGAGCCATGCACTCAGTGGTGTCCTTAGTGCCTGTCAAGGTTGAATTCGAAAAACTAGATGCTGATTTTGAGCGACCGCTATCACAACCAGTGTTGAACTTGAGGCATTGGATGGAGTGACTCAATCTTCGATGGGACAAATGGTAACAATAGATCAGAACACTTCTAATTGAAGCCATCTATGATCATGTTATTCCTTAAATGGCTTACGAGTTCAATCGCAAAGCCACACAAGAAACCTGACTCAAGTTTCGTTACCTTTACTAAAGGAAGACGAAAATATACATAGAGCCCCTATGCTTGCGTAATCTCAAAGGGATCCAAAATGAACTCTCTGATCTCCTCTTTGCTGTACCTTAACTTTATAAGGAGTTGCAAGATAGTCTGGAGTTGATCCGAGATCCAGTCGCCTCCAGGCAACACACCAGGAACCCGTTCCTCGTCCACACTGAACAACAAATGCCGGCTAGTCATAACAATGATCACATCACTATTATTTGCCCATTGAGTGATCTCATTCCTCGAATTCTTTGGCCAATAACCATCATCGAATCCCTCCAAGATGATCCCTTTGACTTCTCTCTCGATAGCAGATTTAATTGCCTTTGCATCACAACCAGGAGAGACTGGAATAGTCTCGACTCTGGGTAATGGTTCTTCAGGTGACAAACCACTAATATCGATGTGCTTGGCGACTCTCCGTGGGTAGCATCTCAGTCGTGGCCCAAAGTTCGTGACATCCCCTAAAAGTGACCCCGGTCCTGGCTCGAAGCAATTCTTCTTCTTAAGGGTTCCATGGGGAAGCATAATCTTGTTGTTCATAAGAATGACAACTCCACTCCATCCAGGTGTCGTTGCTGTCTTAATAGCGGCGAGGATATTGCCAGGTCCTTCAGCACCGTACGCGGTATGTGGTTTGATAGCGCCTGTTAACACAACACGGTAGTTGGATGGTATAGTGTGCGCAAGATTCGTAGCCCATAGATACATTGCACTCGTGCCGCCTGTCAAGACGAGTGTTGTTGCATCTAGACGGCGAAGTTCTTTCATGACCTTGTGGTTCAAGGCGATCAGGCCTGTTGGGTCAAGGTCTATGCTGTCTAGCCATAATTCCTGATTCATGACCACGTTGGCGAATTTTCTCCAGGACTTTTTGACGTCATAAGTGACAACGTCTATATCCAAAGCACCGGCTTCATAATGGGTAGTGTCTGTCGGAGAATCGCCTCTACCGCCAATGGTTCCTCCAGTGGCTATCAGAGCAACTTTGGGAAGGTATTCATCGTCATCGTTGAGAGACTTAGTAGCTTGTGTATGATGGTGCATGTTGTGTTTTGGAAAGACTGTAGGTTGCGAAGCCTGAAAGTTGGCCTGTAGTTAGTATGGAGATAATTTGATTCCAGATTACAGTGCCAACCTATACTAGTATTGCAAGGCTCTTCGTAGTTTACCCGGAAAAAATAATTGTTTTGCGATAGCATTCGTGGCTAGTTTTCTCACGTTTTGGTCGTTGCACATCCTTATAGTCCTGGGGCTAGTGAGGCACGAAAAACATTGAGTGGATAAGAGATATTGGTTTAGCTTTGGCTCTCGTTGGGGTTCTGATGTCGCAAATACCAGAGTGATTTGACCTTTGCTGTGCGATGATCTGAAACCACCGACTAAATTGGAGTCGGTGTGGCTATTGCAAAGGATATCACATCGATCGAGGGATCGGTGTGGCCCGCTGCTCTGCTACACGGGTTACGATGCGTCTTCAGCATTCGCAACTAAAATTGTCAGCGTGGTTAATGAATGCATGCATCCCAATCGGATTTGGTCTTGAGTGGTTTACTCCACCGCGGAAAATGCGAGATATGATGGAACAGCGTCTTGTATACGAAGCCACCAGTCTCTTGCAGAGTGCCTAGACTAATGCAAGGTGCCCTGGCTAAGATGATTTTCAAGGTTGATCATCACAGCTTGGCCCTGAGATGCTAGTCCAAATCGGATGGGACCAAAACCCCAAATTTGGTCTAGTAGCTCTGCCGACTACGCCCTGCTTCCTGCTCACGCACACACACGCTGAGCTCGGCCAATGAAACAACATTGCAGGAAAGCTACATGAGGGAGTTTGCCTGATCCGTGTCAATATATGAGTTGCCATACGGAGCTGCTTTCCATGGGAAGGAAGCTGATGGACCAACGCCTCATGGCTCATTTCAACATTCCAGGCAAAGTATACCAAACTAAGTATGGCCACCCTGACTTCCGTTATTAGGTCCTGTCTGATGACCTCAGCCCAGCGGGTCGAGTACGACATCAATGCTGGTGCATACATATGTAGCTGCCTTGTCCTCACTTGGTTCGCATCTGCATCCTCCAATTTCATGCACCTTCAACCAGTCTGTAATCGCAATGACTCAAACTAACATTGAATACATGCCCTCCTCAACACCCAGTGGGTTCCATGATGAGTCTGCAACACCAGCAGGCTTGGACGCGTCAAAAGACCTATTGCACCGTGCTTTTTTTCTACACAGGCACCAGGGGATGCAGAGCGATCGTTTGCCAATGTCCAAAGAAGATGTCGACAAAATCTGCATGTAAGTGCAATTGGGTATGCTTGCTTCCTCAGAACCATGCCCTAACAAGACCGAAGGGTACTGCCTAAAGTCATTACTCTGTTTTACTCGACCCTGGACCTCAAAGAGCCTACATGTTTGAAGGACTTTTGCGCAGCAAGCAATGCCATACAGGAGCAAGAGAGATGGAAGTTCGACGTTACCAATTGGTTCGCATCCAAGGGTTATAAGCTTGCCACGCATATTCAAATGGAGGCAGCCTCGTACTCAGACTTCTATCGTGGAATAGAGACCTTTTTACGATATACCGACGACGCAGATTGTGACTTGAAGGCTTTTCAAGTCAGAAATGAGATACGAGGCGCTGTACGAAAGCCAGAATTATGCCAGTATGTATCACCATGTTCTTTGTGTATGACTCTGCTGATAGCCTTAGACACCGCATGACTTTTACTCGTGTGAACTACAAACGTAAGCGATCTACCGCGTTTCCATTCGATCAATACGAGATGTCGTTCAAGTCCACACGTATCGGTGCTCGACAAGTCCGGGAATACATCTGAGCAATGTGCCACTCGAGGATCATCACATTGATGGGACATGTCGACGCTGTCTTGTGCTTGCGCGTTCGAAGTAAGAGAACCTGGAAGCAACTCTGAAGTAGGATGGCGATTATATGGTGCTATTATTTCACATTCATTAGCTAGGGAAGTGGCATAATAATATAATGTTTGTGTTTGAGCTAGTACCGCCCTCCCAAATGCAAATCAGTAGTCTCGCTTTCCAAGTTTTGAATCATCATGGAACATATGCCCGCCTCTCCTGGATTTCAGTTGCTCTTGAGCAAGACAGGGAAAGAGTTAACTGGTGGCTAATTGAGTGACCCCCCCTAGGGTTCGAGCACAGTGGCAAGTCAACAGTGGCTTCTGTCACAAATACTAACCATCCCCCGCCCAGACTGCTTCTTCACCTCGTTTTCGTCGACTTGCCCATATACAAACCTAAATCCTCTACTCGAATGATGTACTTCTCAGATGGTCCCAAGCGGAAACTTCCGGCTCCAAGTCGAGCACCAAATATTTCGTCGGCAACGTTGAAAGACCTCCCCATTATCTCTCACAAAATCTTGCTCTCTATCTGCAGTTCCATCACTCCAATTTCAGGGGCCAACCCAGTGGCTATCTGCTCTCTTTGTTTTCACCAAGTTCTCCATTCGTGATAGTATGCCGCAGCACAATGCCCTATCACGGCCCTATTGTCTCTAGATTTTCGATAAGCTCCAATGATGATATTGTGCTCATTATTCGAAATGCAGTTGAACCACCATTTGGTATCATGCCTTAGTTGGTCCGCCGACTGATCTATCTTGTAGAAAGGCTCATCCGACTTAATATTGTAAGATAATGTATCCGAGGCACAACCGTTGATCTGTATGTCGATAACCGGCTGACAACTGTTCACTACGCCTTTAGGAATCGTTGGACATTTTTCTTAACGTGTCAAGATTAGCTACTTCAGGGTAAAGCTGGTCTTACTTAGCTGTTCAAAGACAACTCCAATTATTATCGTGCAATTTTCTGCCATGATGTGATCTCGTGTTCGGTGCAGAGGATGGAGGTTATTGTGTGCAGGAAATGGCTCTCTTGTGGCTTATATAGGCCCTGGCCATTTACCTCCCCCCAGTGCCGTACTAGTACACAGGAGAGCACATGCTTGCTACCGTATAGCTTGTCCTCGGTGCCATTTATCGTAGTAGCCCCCCCCGTGCAGCCCTATTGCCCTCCAAGAGCCATCGTCTTCCATTTTTATTGCTCCAGTAACAACATCGAGCCCACTTTGTGAGTCTGAGAGAAGCAACCAGTTTGAAGTTTCGTTCAAGGCTTTTGACAAGTCTTCTAACGACTCCGTAACAGCATAGAAGGACTCGTTTTGAGGCACCGTGCTAAGTCTAACCTCATCATTCTGAAGTGGTTTGCCTTTGAGCTCCTTTAACTCTTTCTCTGAATATGTTAGAACCTGTCTTAATAACCTGGTTTGAAGTTGAGCATACTTAGCTTTTTGAAGACTGGGGCTGGGATAATCGTTCCTCCTCCAGTTTCCTTCACATCCTTAAGGGTAATGATTGATTTGGCACTCTTGACTGACGATTCCATAACTCTTGATGAGGCAAGAGCTTTCCCATAAACAATATATCAGATACGACCAATACAATTTATATGAGCAAACAGGGTCCCAGTTGTACCGGCGGGCAGCAAGCTGGCCAATATACAAGTAACCGCAGATGCAAGTCTCTGTTGGCGATATCAGCTCGCCCATTGCATCCACGGGACCCAATATCTTGGCGCAGGTAGAAGGGTTGCTTCTGCTCGAGTCCTCAATATCGCTTCAGAACACCTGCATATCGGAATGGACGGCCTTGCAGCCGTAGCGCGGGCCACTCGTCGCCTGACAGAACAGCCTGCACTTATGCACTACTACCTAGCGTGTGAGCACAGTTTCGCCCTGAAGGGGGCGTGTAAGAGCTCATCTTACGCCAGCCTTACTCTTGGGTTACAACATACTTGCTTCTTTTTGCTTACGTCTGCACTAGAATGAGAGGGCCGTCTCGTGGCTGATCCGGGAGCCCCTGCTCGGGTTCGTGGTTAGGCGGTCACTTTCCTGTCACAAATATCGACCATCCCCCAATCTGCTTTCCCCTTTATCTTCTCCAATCACTTGAAATCGCTGAAATGAAGGTGACCGCCTTCTGCTCGCCCGACAATGCCACCAAGTATGGAATTTACTCCGAGCTAGCGGTCCCCAAACTGGAACCGGAACAAGACAACTTGAAAGAGGTGTGTCAAAGATCTAATGGTATGGACATTTACTAATTCAAAGATTCAGCAGCACAGTAATCACGAAGACGATCCACACGCAATCACAATTTCCAGGCCGTCTTCCTCGGACAACGAACTCAAGATGGAGATTCAAGAGCTCAAAAGACAGAACCAAGAGCTGCTTCAAGTCTTGTCCGACCAGAAATGTAACTTGCACCTGTCACTCGATCTCCTGCCAGTTCACGTGAAGGGTCTGCTCCAGGGCCACATAACAGTTACACTATTCTTAAGCCAGAGCGAGGCAGAAGAAGGAGGTAATTATCAGACACATGCAGGCGAAGGTTGCTTGTGTCATAAGCAAAGGGAGCAATGTCTAAAATTAGTCATGTCGCTCGTTTCTCTGATCCCACTACACTTGGAAACCTTCCAGATGTTGTATGAAGAAGCTAAGGGTGTCGAGCTCTGCGAGTTCCTCAATCGTATTTGCGGGAAGCTTAAGCCCCCGAGACTTCAGGGCAGTTTCCGACAACGACTTTACAATGCTCTCGACATACCTTCGCGGCAGGTAATTACCCTGCCTCCCAACGAGATTGAAACGCCAACACCATTACCCATCTCCAGCAATCCGCTCTGGCTCGCGATATCAATAGGGCTTTATCTAAGACGGTGGAACTTAACTTATTGGTATCAAGACGAGTCTACCGTCGTAGAGATCGCCCAGAGGGTTGCCACTGTATTCCGCACGCATGAGATACACAGGCCATTGTTTGCCGGCGAGGATATTGATATGAATATCGCAGGACAGAAATTGTAGCGATATCGACAGCAGCGGGCCAGATTGTAATTCGAATAGATTAGCTCAGGATACAATACCTCATCTCTTCTCTTAACTTTACTCTAACAACAATCGATGTCTCAATCTTTCTTGCCTTAGGACTATAGACAGGCCAAGTAAACCAACGACTCCACAATCTCCTACTAATTCCATGCTTGAATCAATAAAAGCTAAACCCATTGAAAGCCAATATCTAGACATTCTCTGTGTACTGCCTTTGGGGGTATCTGAGGAGCTTAAACTGGATAGCGAGCTGTCAATGTGAGCGCCTGACGAGGGAAACTCGATATCGACGAGTCCTTCAATCGGGTGATTAGCTTATGCTGGATATCCGATGTTAGTTACATGTTGATCTCATGCTCTTCACTTGCCATGGAGTGTTGATTGACCCTTCTTAATCGCCAATTAGCAAAAAGGGTTGAATGAAGCAAGCTTCATCGCCTGCGTATTGTAACGAATCCCAAGATGCAACTAGAGACAATGCCGCATGCTACGATATCAGATGGTCCTTTCTCGTCCGAAACGGGCCCAGATACGCTCCCTAGGAACTTTTACTTTTGTATGTGAGAAAAGAGACAACAAGGACGTCCGATGCTGTGCAAGGTGCCACCATTCGCAATCCCAAGCCTCTCAGAGCATGTACATCCCCCATGTTTCATCTTGCCTTGAAGATATCTATCTATCCTAATGACCCCGCACCTCCTGAACGTGTGTCTCCCCGAGCTGCACAATGAAGCGCCCCAGTAAGCGATTTGAGTACAATCTCCACCCGAAGAGTTCAGGGCGAACCCCTGAGCGTAATGCTCGCGCTGAGGGAAACACTCTCTGACTTCGCGCCGAGATCCACTCAACGGCATGCAGAGTGCAGCTTAGTGGCTTCGCAGCCTAGACTATGATCGGACTGTCCCTTCGCGCTAACCCTACTTCAAACAGCCCATACCACTTGACGCTTCATGACGCTGACTATATCTACTCGCTCGCTCCGCCGTGCAGAAGGAACTCCCCTCACACTTCGTTGCAAGAAAGAGTTGAATCATGAGAGCAGGAAGCACGGGACCGATGTGCGAGCAGCCTCTAAATGAATTATTCCTTCACTCGCTTTAGGATAGGTGCGACGGCGCTTGCTGAGCGGCAAATTTGGATTGGTTGATTCAACAAGTACATGATAGCGGCCTGGCAAGTGTAGTTTGAACTGTCTACACCACACCAAATGCCCCCACCGGGTGTGTACTGTAAATGAACTAGTAAGCCTCATCGACCCAGTTCCTTACCACACGTGTCACACAACAGCTCCGCCGCTGGTGGTCCGCTTGTCCGAATCTGGTGGGATAGAAAACACGAATTCGGTCTAGTGCTCTTTTCATCAGAACGCCCACACATCTGAATGACGTACTATGTTAACCATCTTAACAGCTGCGGTTATTGCTTTGACGTGCGACTTCCTGGGAAGTCAGAGGGTCGTGCGGAGCATGTTTGATAGCATGTTTGATCGTGTAGGTCCTTTAAGGCTGCTTATGTATCCTGACGCATGGCAGCGGTAAAGCAGCTTATGGAAACATGTTTGGTTCGCTTTTCTTGGATGATGAAATCCATTGTCTTACGAGCGTATTCCCTTCGACTTGGTCTTAGTTACTGAATCTCACTCGATCCATCGTGACTGTGACGACCTAAACGGGCTCAGGTGCGTCGCAGGCATCTGGCGTTTACCCACAAAAGAAAAGCCCTTTAAGATCGTCTGTTGTCATGCGATATGTTACCATCAATGAACCAAAGAGAGACGAGTTTAGCAGAATAACAGACATCTTCGAAACGAAAGTCCGTTGCCTGCCTCGAAAGTGATGATTTTCTGACCCCTGCCTCCATTGAGATCATTATCCTCCGCATTCGCGGTGTCAACAACTGCACAGCCTGCAGAACAAGGCGGCAGCGAGTACCTAGGAAGAAACCACGCTCTGTACGTACAATCATACGCCCCAACCTTCCCCGAGGTGTCTTGGAGTTGTGGCTTTAAGCTACCGTATCTCCTGCCTTGATTGGGCAATTTGATGACTGAGGCGTGTCTAAATATGATTTGCTAACGATAAGTTCTTTGAAAGCAGTAGACTAGGGCTGCAGCGCTCCGCTTCGGACTATGACATGTCAGTTACATTCTGGTGGGTGGCAAAAGGGCAATACTGGTTGGGCAATTCACTTAGTGTGCTGACTGGGGAGTGAGGCTCTCCTGGGTGGTAAGTTTGCGTCCCCCATGTCTTTCCTTAAGTATTAGTCTACCCCGACTCAGAGCGGTATCCCCCTGTTTATTCCATTATTACTCTTATCTGGGAAGCTCAGCAATATGAGAAATCCCCTCAGAAATGAAGACCTCGACTCCTCTGACGACCGTCAGGACACCGTCGTCGGACCTTCTAAGTCGCAAAAACAGACCGGTCCTGAAGGAGTTCTATGTGTACTCTCCTTCTTACTTGCCATACGCTTTGGCACCAGTAACACGAGTAACGACATGAGCATATCGATGGATTTATGCCGACGCGAAGTGAACGGAATCGGTCCACTGAAGTACGCCGCTCAGGTCCGCGATATCATCCTGCAGCGCATGAACATTGCTGTCTTCCCCCAGCAGAGTTCTTTAAAAGACCTCAAAAGACTGAGTGACACTTGGTTCAAGTTCATTGCGACACGGAAGGGAAGGCCGTTTATATTCATCACACCAAAAGACAGCAGTAATCACGAGTTCACCGACGAGGATATCCTTCGCTTTGCCGATAATGTCGGAGACTTTGAAATTGACTTTGGTCGGGTTGACGATAACAACATCAGAGTCATTATGGTGTTTTGCCTCTCCATTATCCTCGGCAGTCAAGGCCAAGCACCGAAGCTCCTGGAAGACGACGAAATCCCGCAAGCTCTCTATGAGGCTACCAAGCAGTACCGAGACGCGCCAAAACTCCTCGCTCCTCCGACACCCTTCATGCAACCAAGATTTCTTAGCCACACCACAACTTGTTCTCCTCCTGTTCCTCCTCAAATTCGCCCTCCCCAGATTCGCCCTCCTCCACGCTCGCTTGATTCCATGTTCCGTATTGAAATACATGTACCGGGCTGGGGTGAACCACTATCCGTGCAGCTAGGGTCCCGACCCGTGGTCGTCCTTCTATGGTTGAGTGGGGCTTTAAGTAGTATCATACTGTGGTCGGTGTATTTCCGATATTGATCGCTATCGAGGATGGCAATGATTCTTTTGTCCTTGTGTTTTTGAGAGGTCTTTAGATATGGCTCTTACTTACCATGTTTCCACTCTATATCTGTCCCTTGGTTCTAGTAGGAAAATGAAAACTCATTTGTTGAGCTGCTGCACTGACGTCTTTTCTTATTGTCTCAGCCTCGTAGTATTGGCAGCTAATGACCATGCCCTAACAAGAGTGATTAAAAAAAGCCGTTTGTCGTCGTGTGGTTTGATGGCGTTCGTTTTATTTCTAATATTGAGGAGAAAAGAAAGTGATGTGTATGAATCAATTGATCAGCTGTATCTGCCTTTAATAGCAACCGATTGGGTCTGGTGTGTCTCACTGCGTTTTTGAGTCGAACGCTACAATGCAGAGAGCTGATTGGGTCTGCATCAGGCAGCCACAGAAGCGCTAACAACAAGCCCATAACATACGTGAGACACTGTACGGAGCTCTTCATCGAACTGAGTGACCAACTCGATACACATTTGTATGGGAAGGACATCCAAGTAACGTTGGCGAAGGAGAAGGCCAACGTCGACACCTAAGCCCACGAATGATGAGTTGTAATGTAGTATCGCGTGCTCAAAATCCGGTATCATTAACATTTCATTGAACATCCTATTTCCATGGTCCCCTGCCCCTCATGTTATACTCTCTTGTGGTATTCCATACACCAAGCAACCACTTTTTATCAAGTTCTAGTCGCAGGACTGCTCGCCGTAGAGGCCGTCGTCTGCGTTGTAGCTGGGTAGGCGCCACACATGCCACAGCGATAGCCCTCCGGCCTACCCTTACACAGTTTGCACTGCTCCGCCATCGCGTACTCAGTTTGACTTATTGTTATTGTCTGGGAAAATCAGCGTTCTATTCAAATTGCTGAGTGTTGGACGAACCTATTCTGTGGTTGTGGAATTTCTCGTAGTCTTTTGCTTATCGGACACGATCGGCTGAGATTTATGGTAATAAATACCTAGGCCGCCCAGTTGGGCAGCGACAAGTCGCACGCGGCCTTTCACGTGATAAGTACCGCCACTTAATAGACATCAGTCGAGCGGTCCAGACCTTTCCTAAACTTCGCGCTATTTTTACCATCAAACGGCAGCATGGAGCAGAGTTCCCACAACTGCGCACGCGTCTTCTGTGAACAGTGCAGAGCAAGTTACTCAGGAATTCACAGCCCGAAAAACATCTGTTGACGAACCTGCAGACACGCCTAATTGGCACAGTTAATGAATGTATCGAGCTATGCACTCACGAGGCTCAGGAATCTCTGTCCCAGATTCTGCATCTGTTAATCGACATTTCACGGTTTCTCTCACCTGATATATGTTGCCCGAAATGCAGAACAGTATTCACTGGAATCAAAGCTTTAACGGAGCACTGGAGAGTTTGTGAGGGATTCGCGTGAGCGAGGAAACGTTCGCTAACATACATAGACGTGCCTTGCAATGTGAAATGCGGATTCTGCGATCAGAGGTCTCGTCGCGTTTCGCAAGCACTGACTCATCGCAAAGTTTGTAACAAACGCAAAGGTGCTATGATAACGGAGTCGGAGAAGCGAACGAGAGGAGATCTATCTCGCTACGCGTCACACCATCTGGACAAAGTCTTGGGGAAGCCTGTGAAAAGGAGGAAAACTGAGCAAATTGTGGATTTTGCGAATATTGAGATAACGCTTCCCACGCAGCAGCAGAAAGTTGTGGAAGCAGACGCAATCGTCTCGGCCCTTAGCACCGCGAGATCGTCGGATTTAGTGTCAGCCACTGAGCGCTCTTTTGATGAGGTTGAGAGGTTGCCTCCATTCCATCTTCAAGCAGCAGTACTCGACAGATATTCTTGCGACGGGGTACCAACTCTGGGCAACTATTCTCTTGACGAGGCTACAACATCACAATTTTCCCATCTTCAAGCGGACGAGCCGCCGCACAAAGATACACACAGTTCTCAAACACCGACCCTGAATGGCTACCCTCCTAATGAGGGCGGAACAGCGCAACCTTTCTATCTTCAAGCGCCAGCACTTAGCAGCTATTCTTGCGACGGGATACCAACTCTGGGCAACTATTCTCTTGACGAGGCTACAACATCACAATTTTCCCATCTTCAAGCGGACGAGCCGCCGCACAAAGATACACACAGTTCTCAAACACCGACCCTGAATGGCTGCCCTCCTAATGAGGGCGGAACAGCGCAACCGTTCTATCTTCAAGCGCCAGCACTTAGCAGCTGTTCTTGTGATGGGGTGCCAGCTCTAAGTAACTACCTTTTTGACGAGGCCGAGTCCTATGATAGGGTGGGGATGCATCCGCAAGTACCAGTGTTGCAACAATCATCCCAACACAATCAACTTCTGGTCCAGCAAGGTCTGACCTGGGGTGGTCCGATTCTAGATGAATTAGGATAATATTGCCCGGGATGTTGATATGCTGTCATACGGGCTGTGGGTCCTTGTCCTCTTTCCATTTGTATCTAATGTCAAATCCTTGTGACTTCAACTGTTCTAAGGTTTCTTCAAATTCTTGAGAATAGGGGAGCTCCATCTTTCCAATGTGTCCGAGCATGTTCTCCGAAGCGTACCCAATAGTGATGCATTGGCCTGTGATGATCCGAACGCACTGTCGACTGTCTGCCATGACACTGAGATGTAAGACCTGTAGTGAATGAGTGGCTGGGGTTGTAACTTACACTCCGCCTTCTTGAAGTGTCAACTGAGTCTCTGGCATGTCCAGACGCGCAGCAAGTAGGCCCCACTCATTGGATAATCTCTCGTCAATGTTTTCCTTCGTTATCCCGTGAAGATGCGATCCTTGTGGAAACGCGAGAGTCGAGCCTGGCCCCCATAACTGGATGGCTAGGGCTACTCTCTGAGGACCGGCGTGAAAAGCGAACGCATAGTCCGAGGGCAAAATGTCGCTATACAGCCTCACAAAGGCCCACCAAGGTCGGGAAAGTAAGGATCGAGTGATGTCGAGTATTTCCTGGAAGGCTTAGTTATGATTGTGTCTTTGACCATGGGCATGAGACTGACCGGATTATCTAAGCTGTTCCGCGCAAGGAACTTAAAGCCCGCTGGCGATTTGACTTCCTGATCAAATTGGAGGACCCGTTTTCCAACCTTCTCATTTTCAAAAACGAAGAATCCCTCATGTTGGATCGCTTTCAACGCATCTGCAACCGGTATTGACATGTCCAAAAAGTCCTCGTCGCGCGTGGCATGACGTGAGGGGGTTTCGGATGACGATAGTAAGAGAAGGGGGCTACCCCTCATCGATAAGGATCGCTGATAAGAGCCCTCGATAAGGCCTTACTTCTTCAGTCAGCATAGTCCTTCAGAGTTGTTACAACAGGGCCGATTTTACCATTCACAGTCTATCATTCAGTCCAACAGTACCTGAGTGGTTTTTCACAAACATATATCATCATTGCTAACTCACAAGTGTGTTTTCAGTAGAGTGCTGAGGCGCTAAGGGTAATCTATGATAACTTTATGCAATTTTTGTACATTAAGTTAATCGAACGATACGTATCGCATTAGATGGTTATACTGCTTAAAAGAATGGATCAGCAAAAGGGGCGGGGTTATTCATTTTTCACGCCGCGCCTCCCCTTCCCGGACAAGGGAGGTTAGGGGATCTGCCCCCCACAGAGAGGAAGTTAGTGGATCTGCTTCCCATGGAGAGGAAGTTGGTGGATCTGCTTCCCATGGAGAGGAAGTTGGTGGATCTGCTTCCCATGGAGAGGAAGTTGGTGGATCTGCTTCCCATGGAGAGGAAGTTGGTGGATCTGCTTCCCATGGAGAGGAAGTTGGTGGATCT
>JABEXW010000396.1:0-19231 GCA_013266185.1 Fusarium sarcochroum | reverse complement strand
GTGTTGAATCCCTGGTCATGAGGAATTGGGCTTTACTCACTGATGTACTTGTTAATCACCAACTACCTGAGCTCGGTAGAGTGAAGATTGAGCCCGCCTGAGTTGATTATCGTGTTCAAATTATGGTGTGTTAAGGACCTTGTGTATTTTTGACACCTTGCAAATTCCCCTGAAAGGTTGAATTAATTTTTGTATAAATATATAGCCCCCTGAGGTGCCGAGCAGAAGTGCCTTATGCCTGATCAATCTGGTACTTTTGCCCTATATTGTCTCTCTCGGAGAAAGGATTAAGGATCTAAATACGGAAAGATAGACACTAAACTTTGTATAATAGCTGATCCTGAGTAAAGAGATGTGTTCTATTGATGCCATGCTGATCTCGAGGAGAAATTAAGATGCCGTTCTCGGCCAGGACTCGATATTCACCAAAGCTTTGAGGACCAGTAACCACCAAGGAGAGTCTATAGGTCTGGAAATAGGTGACTACAAAAGTTTAAGTGACGATATTGTTGCTGGTCGATTGCCTTTACGATAGAAGCCTGCCACGCCGCGAAGAGACGAAAGTGCACCGGCAAAGTCAACTGGACAGCAGAACTAGGCAGTTACGGGCCGATATAGCACTTCATTTCTTAGGCTCCAGATCAGCTGCCATCTGGTATGAGATGATAGGTACACTGCAACGACATTGTCGCTTGAGATGACACTAGCACTCGTCTCTCTGCTTCCTGAAAATCATCACCTAGAGACCCTCGCATGACCTTCAAACTCAGAGAATGACCAAACATCAGTAGTTCAGAGTCCTGCCACGTCTATAACCATCTGTGATCCTATAGACCGTTCCTTTTAACTCAATTTGGGAGTCTTTAAGTTTCCTTGCCATGCGTTCTTAGATACCGCGGACAAACACTCGTTCATTACTCCATCCAGAATCCTGTGACAGTATCCCACTTAGTTAATTCAACTAATGCAATTATGAGAATACTAGCCCAGATGTTGTCTCTGATTCTGTCAGGCAAAGTCCCTGTTGTCTGTTTCTTTACTGCCTTCCGCATACTCAGCTACACCAGGCAACAGAAGGTTCAGGCTCAACTACTGGGGTATATATACACAAAGAGTTTATAACATTAAAGCACTTGAGCTGCAGGGTCTGGGGAAATAACACGACAAGGAGAGAATAGTATGCATTTGCGAATTAGGGCACTCTTTGACCTTAATGGAGGTGAAGGAGGAGACGCTATCCTTGCACGCCCTACTGACGCCGTGATAAAGACCATTTTGAGAAGAGCTAAATATTAAGCTACGCCTTGTAATGTTTTATTAGCTGACTTGACGAGAACGGTCATTTGTTGTGTGCACTGATGCACAGCCTACGGAAAGACTGGTTGGGAACCTCTATTTAAAGCAACAAAGTCATTTGTAGAATTCTGTTATTCTTACTGATACTGATAGAAAGATGGGCCTTGTATTAGTCAAAGAGACTAACGATCTTAAGAGCTCTCCGGAGCCTTTATAAAGTTTAGTTGAAATACCGGTCTTTTAGCCGGGGCGTCCGGGTCTCGGTGTGAGGGAATGTGAATGATGACGGGTCATGTTGTGCTCAGAGTGTAAGAGGAGTATTATCTAGACGCTTGCACGATCTGACTGTCGTGTATGCTTGAATGTGTGAGTTTGCAGTCTTAATTTCACATTGCATACTACTCTGCATCAAGCTTTCTTGTACATTCACAGAAAAACTTCCATTGGGGTGTCTCTCCGCCTTCTAACACTAGTTCTTTGTCTGATGAACTGGATATCTATTTTGGCTTTGGGATGTCTATCGACTGTTGAGGGCATCTATTATCACAACGATTATGTGAGTGAGTCCAGTACGAGATTCTGCAGTACCGGTAGTAACATTTTTCTTGTTGCTTCCCGATATATGTTCGATGACATTATAGCCTCAAAACTGCGGAATCGCCGCAGAACCAAGCGTGATGGCGTCGAATTCCCGACTCCCGAGAGAAGGTGAAGGAGAACTTCACGATCCTGTCTATGACCTGTGGCGGGTTCGGCATTATGAGCAACACAAGGTTTCCGTCTGAAATCGCATGGGAAAGCGTGCTATAATGTCTGATTTTGTTCTGGGGAGGTTCTCAATAAAATCTACCAGTCGTCCTTGGGCGGCGCGCCATCCTGCTGCATGCGATGTTCTTCGTTCTTTACATGGTGTTGTTAATTTCTACGGTAAGCTAGACCCGATATAACCCAGGTAGATCTCCCAACGACGTTGGTATCGGTGCTGATCGTTGCCTACCACATGATGTTATATACTGTGATCCTGCATTGGAACTTAGCCAGGACGGGATGATGCTATGATAGACTTCCGCCTAGTCTTTCTAGGATGACAAAGGTCTCGAGGGGATGGCTGACGCCGTATTCAAGACCGGCATCAAGGTGGAGGCCGTCTACAGGACAATGGAGAAGGCTATGGCTCTAACAAGCTTGAAGTGTAAGGCCGAATACGGCAATGGGTGGGATGACTACAGCCATCACATAGGCAGCTACGAGAACGCGTTGGAGAAGATTATACAATAGGTGAAGTGGCGTGTAGATGAAGTCAGGAACTTAGAGAAGCCAGTACATCAGTCGGCGAAAACATGCAGGGACGTAGGCACGATCAGGGTGAATTTGCTAACAGTCTTCAAACCTTCAAATGGATTGGATTTCCGACCGAACCGCGATCGTCTTTCCAATTTGAAAAAGACCGGAACGGAATCTCGACCTGAAGAAATTAGTAATTGCGATTTACAGGATGGCGGAATGCCGACTAAGAATTTGCAAAAGACAAACTAGAGCTGAGCGGACCTCCGAATTGTAGGGGGTACAAAGACTTCACAAAAACGGATAATCGAATTAACGGAGAGCGGAATACCGGCACCGGAAAGATTGGGATTTCGGGTATTAGGTGCATGGAAAGGTGGGCTATGGGATGGTGGAATGCCGGATTTCCGGAAATGGGAATATCGCCCTGGAGTAAAATGGAATGCCGAAAAAGAAAATATGAGAAAACGGCAAAAAAGAAAAAGGGTAGGGGAATATTGAGACAAATAGGAGTGAATCGCCAAGCTTTATTTAGTGAAATTAGAGAAACTTTAGTTTGGCAATTAGAAGCAATTATATGACACTTTTTCAGGAATATATAAGAGAAGTGAGATAATGCGAACAGGTATATAGAACATAGCGGATATACTACATAACGGCAAATTTCAGTACGTTTCCAGTATAGACTTCCACTGAATTCTGAAAGGAATGCCACGGCGGATTAACGTGCCATGACTCTGTGGGTTGACAGACCACAATCAGTGGGTTTCCTGCAACCCGATTTACTGAAAACAGGGGAACTGGAGCGGATTACAACTCAACGCATTCCCGAGAAACGGCTTTCCGATACTACAAGGTAATAGCATCGCAATCGCGGGCAATATAAACGGCTTAAATTTTTTGAAGCCTGCAAATATTAACCACCTTCCTGATTGGAATTCCACTTCACATGAGAATAGCATTGTGTTACACGAGGCAGTTTAGATATAAATTGCTCGCAGTGTTAGGCGAAGCATCCCCGTCTTAGAGAATTATAACTTATGTTATTTATCTAGTAATGTTCCGCTTGTGAGCCTTAATGTCCACAAGGCTATAAACAGACCTATAATCTTAATAAAATGCGGGTTTATAAGTATAGCTAAAACCTAGGTTTGGAAGTCCGGAGTATGGAAAGCATACAACAGGAAATCCGCAAAGATTTCGAGGGTTTTCACAACATTCTATCTCTAGTCTTCTAGACTCAGAACTAGAAGCGCTATCTATTCTTCACACTTTCAAAGATCAACAACCTCTCAGGCGGTCTCAAATACGTAGTTCGTGTTTTAGTAACCAAGACTAAAATGTCCAGCAAGTCAATGAAGGCGACAGGTCAAGCTTTATGCTGAAATCTCGCATCTTCATTGTTTCTGCATTATGGAGGAATCACGCCAAGCGGATTACCGAAATGCTAATAGTCGGGATTGAGACGCCGGAGGGGTGGAAATCCATCCCAGGTTTCGAGGCGGGTTTCCGTGTATCATAGTACTTCAAATGCAAGTAACTGCGTTTATAGAAACCCTGACCCGGTTTGTTTGGGGGATGCGGGGAAAGCTTTGATCAGGTTTGCGATAAATCTTCTGTCGGGAAATCCGTTGGTATGAATTATGCCTACACCGGAAATCCGACTGTTTGTTTCCGGTATGGCAAAGACGCTGGTGGAAATGCGGAAACTGCTTTCCTAATTCCGTATAGCCTGAGTATGTTTCGTATCGCTATTGATTTGTGTGGGAATTCCAACCCTAACCGAGCGGATTTCCTATTAAAGTAGATTGGGATATCGGCTGTATAGGACTAGAAATTCCAAACAAACTCCACTTGGGAAAGCGATATCGTGAAGTTGCTTTGTTTTTCTCACGGTCGGAGATTCACGGAATTGTAATTCGGGCCCGACCAATCGAACCTCGGGATTCGCGAACCAAGCTCACAAAATTGTACCCTGGAAATCCGGCCGATACGGGTTTGCGAGCAGGACATAGCTCAACCCCAGGTTTTGGCTTGACGGCATTCCGTGTTAAGGCTCGGGGATCTAAAACAATCAATGTGGGATTCCTCGGAGGTTGAGTGATGGAAACCCGATAGTCGACCACTTTGCTGTTGACTAGGGGAATACTATAATTCCGAAACTCTATAATCAGGTACACCGACAGCTTTGTAGGCAAACGGCAAAACACTCACTGGGATGATTCAACGTTGCAGACTTGACCACAAGGGGGGCTAGAAGATCCTTATTATCTATTTGATAGGTTCTAGTATACCAAGACGGTGAAAAGGGTAGTAGTGGAGCGAATGATTAATGAGCAATATCGCAACGGTTTCGGAGTCTGATCTATGGATGCCTTTGGTATATGTCTTGCGGATCGTATCTACATCGGCATATATTTACTTTGCCCATCGTTTTACTTTCAGGTTTTTCCACAGCGTCACTAGTTGATCTTAATGATGAAGGCATTAAAGTATGTTATTGTAATTAAAGCTCTAATCAACCTATTAGTTATCAAAAGTGCTTGTTGCGCCCGTCGTATACGTTTAGCTACGGAGAACTGACAGACATTAGCATATCTGGTCTTGGAATTCACGTGTGCTAATTCAACAAAGGAGATCCTGGCGAAGGAAGAAGACACAAGCGTGGGCAAACGAAGCCTCTTGTTTCCCAGAGCAATAGCTCGGTGTAAAAAAAATGGTCCTTGTCAGTCGAAATACGACCCTGTGAGATAATTGACAGTTTTCCGGCGTGAATGTTGAGCATGGAATTCCATGAACTGGATTGTCGTATTGTTGCAAACCTATATGGTACCATGCTGCTGTTCTATTAGCGCTGAATTGCAAACACGCTCAACTTAACAAGACGATATTCGCATCAGGTTCATTACAAATATCTTATCAGTGCCTTTTTCACCTTTCACTGCAGAAAAGAGAATTCTACGAGCAGAGAAAAACGCGAGAGAAGACGTATATACTCGAATAACAACACGTTCATCTCGTCTAATGCCAAGTCCTAATACATAATCTTGCCAGTTTCCGCTATGCCAGGTGGTGAGTGGCTTGATGAGCGCGACGAGCGATCTATACGTTTCATCGATTGTGGAGGTCGCAACCTTCACAGCGCAACGAAAGCTGAGTTTTCAGCTCAAGATTAGATGATGGATATCAACAGAAGAGTTTCGAATCATGCCATTCCAATAGGGGAAGGTTCAACTCGGCTGAATCAGGACGTTTGCCGGACTATTTTGTGATTGTGTATTCTAACTATGCATGGACAAACCAACATGAGTCCACCCGTGCTGAAATTTGATGTTGGAGTACCCTAGACTAGTAAACGGTTCGTCCGACTCATTTACTCGTACCGAAGATTGTTGGTTCCAGGATAAAGCAGTTACGCTCACCGGAAAGTGTTGGTTCAAATGGGAGTTAGACAGGGTTGAGTATGATGTGTCAGGAAACAGGCCGTTCTGCCGCCGAGATCAGATTAGATAACCCACGAGGCTCGGCCGCATCTCTACAATTAGCTAGTGGGCCAAGATTTAATCATATGTTGGTACCGAGATTCGTTTCCCGCTCATCAGGACATGCAAAAGTCAGACAACCACTGAGTATGAGGGACTATTTGTCTCGTCGCTTGGGATTATTATGTTCTAGACCGGAAAGCTGCAGGAACAGTATTGGACCCTGTTGATGCGAACCATGCAAGACGGCTTAAGAGATAACCGGGAAAAGATGCCTGCAAGCCAACTTAAATTTGCCTCACGCTACGTTTGTACTGACTCGTAGTATGGGCGATGTTAGCTGTGGGATGCAGTCCGGGTCCAGGCAGGGATAAAGTTCCCCTGCTAGATTGGTCACTTTGATTATTGGTTTAAGGTGACTATTGGTTCTGGGATTATTTTCCCGAAACCCGCACGGCACCCCTGCGTCTAGTAAAGATATGCATGCACGCATAGGGGGTACTGATTAAGATGATTATGTGTATGTCAGTCAGGTCAAACTGACCTTGGGCCTGCAGACATGTGTGTTAGTGCGTTAGTGATCCGGTATACCTGGCCAAGGCTAAGCACGATCACTAGTACCAGGGGGCATTCGCTTGACATGCCATCATAGCAAAGTGCCGTGTAAGGATTCACCTACCCTACGCCCTATCACTACATCAGTAGTGGAAGACCTATTATTAAATGTCTAATGAGTGCCCAACCACTGCATTCCTTTAATAAAGACATTTGTTATGAAAAGCGACATGGAGAGAAAACAGAGGAAAATGATAGTGAAAGATAACTAATAAAAACAATAAACGTGATACCGTTCCAATGCCTTCCCAGACCTTGAGCTGTACAGCGCTGGTACTGAGGACATTCTCACATGTTTCTAGTATCCTGCGTTTCTGGACACTGTCTCGAATTTTCCCATCATACCCCCCTGCAATCACCGTCAACTCTCTCGTCTCCTCCAATTGACGGTGGTATAATTCCATATAAGTGTCATCCTCAACGTCGACATTCTTCTCCCTTCCACGACTCTCCTGATCCTCGCGGTAGAAAGGGTTACTGGAGAACATAGTGGCGACCTTCCATGGGTGCCAGCTTGGGTCTGGGTCAAGCTCTTTGTAGACACCATAAAAATCGCACGCAATTGCCGCCGCGGCGCACTGTCTCTTCATCTCGGGAACCTCCCTGGCGAGAAGGCTAAGCATATCCGGGTCCGGCCGCAAGGGCCACCAGATCACATATGGCATCGGGACTCCGGATGGCCAGCCGTTTTCGAACGCAGTGTCGTCGTTAAGCATGATGCGGCGCGCCATTATCGCTCGCTGGATGTCCCACACGTATGGGGCAGATCTAGCATAGATGGTGTTGTTCTTGATCTGGTCGGCCCACCAGCGAGCAAACATAGTGTGGTGCATGATACCACGGATGACACAGTGCTCATCTAGCCTCATCAAGGTTCTTCCCGAGTTGGCGAGCTGAGCATAGCGCTCGATATTGCCGTCGTGGGCGGCCATCTGTGTCAACAACGTCTTTTTCACCGTTGGCAGATCCCGAGGCAAAGGGTGGTAGAGCAGTTTCGCCTCGTCATCGGTTAGTGTACTATACCGTTCCTCCACTTCCTGGTCCTCAAGGTCAATATGCATGTCCTCTTCGATGCATGGAAGGAGGTCGTCCTTGTGCTGGTGTATGATGCCTTGTCGACCTGCCAAGCGCCATCGCACTTCGGTATTACCGTTCAGATACGCGGGGCATTCATACTGCATCATCTCAATGGAACGTTTGCAGTCGTCCATAATAGCGTAGCGATATTTAAAACCCATAATCTCATCATAGATAAGTTGCCCACCATCTGTTTCACTCTCTCGCGCCTCTTCGGCAATAGACACTTCGGGCAGGAGGTCAAGGTCTCGAAAAAGGGCATGGTAACCAGCAGCAGCACAGGCACGGCCGACTTGGTAGCGCATGTCGGGGAATTTAGAGGCCAGAGAACGGTAGGTATCCTCGGTCGCGATATTGGTATACCATATACAATATGGCTGCTCCGACGCCTCCATCCGTTCTGGTACGTCGTTGCTCATGATGCGGCGAGCGTTGCGGGCTCGTGCGACTGTAGGCATCGAGGAGCTGAGGCGTTCAACGGCTTCACTCATAGCGAAGTGGTAGTGCAGGCGAATGCCCCGGATAAGTGCTGCTCGACAGTCACGGTCATCAAGGAGCCTTGGGACCGCATCACCGCGGATGGCCTTTTCCTGAAGTTCTTGGCGGTCGAGCATCTTTTTTTGCTGGATGATTGATGATGAGGCAGAACTGCCTAATTTATGAGGTAGGATGGTTTTTTAATACAATGAATGAATGATTCATCGGCTTGGCATTGAGGAGATTAAATACTTTTGCCCGCTGGCATCAGCTGACAGGGCATAAATTAGACACCCGTGACCTCACTGCGGTTCTCACCAATAAAGCTATCTATTCTAATGTCCACCTATTGCAGTGAGTCCCCACAAACAGGAACACAGACATCCGCTGCTAAACAGCACTAGACACTACTAATAATGCTAGAATAGACACTCTCATGATAGTGGCAAATGCAATATTCAGCAATAATCGACGGTAAACTATCATAGTAATCAACTTTACAGAGCCCCTTCATCTATACCCAATCTCTCTCACAGAAAAACCGTCACACACTGGACTACACACACTGCCAACCAACCAAGATGCACACCTCTCTCCCCAACACGACACCAAACCAACCACATAAACACTGCCTATCTCGTACAAGATGCGGAACCGCCCCCCAGTCTCTTCTTAGCATTATCAAACACCGAATTCCAGAGCACCTCGGACTTATGGTGAGACTCATTCTAGTCAGTATACCCAGGACCGTAGTTGGCATAATTCTGGCCTCCTAGATTCTCGGCCTAATTAGTGAGGCCTATCATGCCATCCTTAATGCCAGCAGCGTTCAATTTTCGCAAGAAGTCAGCCTGGTCAGGGTGCTCCATAAAGCTCTCTGGCAAGTGCACCTTGTCGTAAGTAGTCGCTCCGGGT
Source organism: Fusarium sarcochroum (assembly GCA_013266185.1). Taxonomy (NCBI): domain Eukaryota; kingdom Fungi; phylum Ascomycota; class Sordariomycetes; order Hypocreales; family Nectriaceae; genus Fusarium; species Fusarium sarcochroum. The sequence goes on along the minus strand of JABEXW010000396.1, from coordinate 10,085 downwards.
ACAGTAGATCTTTCTGTGGTGATCACCAAGTCGTCGCGACTCAAACCAAGTCCATACTTCCTGTCTTCCTTCGCATCCACATCTCGAGTCAATTGCCTGATGAGCCACTCTTCAGCCTCCTGCCTGCGGACTGCAGCGATCTCGCCGGCTAACTTGTGTGTCCGCATGTTCACCTCGATCAGCTTTCTATTCCATTTGGGGTCATCCTTTAGCTTCTCAAAGTAGTCATCAACCTTCTTGTCGACACGACCCAGGAGCTCTGCGTAGTCTTTGGTTCGGCCGCTCGTGACTTGATTTACATCCATCGTCATGGCCCAGCCCCTGGTTTTCAGGTCGTCGACGGCCTCGGCAACGGTCGGTACGCCTTTGCCTTCTCCGTTGGGAGCCACAAGGGAATTGTCGACGAGGCCGGGTTTCAGCTTCATCTCGAAATCGGACATAAATTCGCTATATGTCAATCTGCCGTCGATCGTGTTGATCAAAGAATAATGTTTATATTGGGTCCACTTGGATTTCTTGTTTTGTGGAAAGATAATGTCTTGCTTGTCCACTCCCTCGATGTCACTGGTTAAAGGGTATCTCAGCACATGTCACATATCTTTGCAACTTAACGACGGAGCTACTCACACGAAAATTTCGTGCATCTCCCACAGATAGATTCTCTCGCGGGCGTGTGCCAACTTGTTGTCAACCTCGGCGCAGCCGGCAAGTTGGAGCAGACCGAGGAGCAGCAATCCTATACAAGCCCAGGTGAGGGGTGCAGCATGGCAACGCATGCTGTCAGCAGATCAATGACGTGCCTCTTGGGATTATAAGAAAGAACGAGTATATTAGAATGAATGGAACACAGGGAATGGAAAAAGAACGAGTGACTGGGGAGTATGAAAAGAAAGGGACGGGTGAGCCCAGGCGCTTCTAGCTACGGGGTTTTAAGAAAATGGGAAATTCACTCATATTTCTCTGAGTATATACTACGGTCAAGATGTTATAGCTAACGGCATAACTGGCTGACACATATGGCATCATGCTCTGGTACATGCCGAGTCTTGAGCCCTCAATCAGATGTCTTTTTGCTCGGTCTAAAGAGTGAGCAATCTCCGTCAAAGAGACAAGTATACTATACAAGGAGCCGTCCGGCTGATTATCGTCTTGGCTTGATGCAACGTAACTAGCAGATGGATCATCATGGTATCATGCTCTTGCAAACTAACATTTAGCTAGGTTATGTGTGGTGCTATGCGGTACATAGTAATCTGTGGAAACGCATAAAAGAATCAACTCGACGTGGCACTGGTGCAATTTTCAAGGGTCGCAAAGCCTGTGGTGTGCCTCCCCATGAGTATCCCTGTCCATGTCACCGCCCCTGTTCACATTCCATGTCTAACACTCCACACGCATACTCCCGTACACGCCTAGCAGGGCTACCACTAGGAACTTTATTATCCGATAGCCGGGAGTGGTCCCATTCGAGTTAGATAGCCAGGGACTCTATCAGACACTAGAACCATCTAACATGCAGTCAAAGTTAGCGCCAACATCGTTTGACAATGCCCAGCCTAGGTGGAGCACCGGGGCACACGATGGCCTCGGCTGGACGATATTGATAGTGCATGCCGTGAACTTGTCTTTCCTCTACAGCCTAATTAAGGGGGTGAAAGACAAAGGAGAAGAAGAAAGAGTCTTACGACTAATGGACTCGCCGTGAGAGGTCCCTTGCTATTCGACACTCCTTTGGGAGTTTGAAAGAGTAGATTATCTGTCAGTAAAGCATTAGCTGCATATTAATCACAACAAGTTCGCACTCTTTTGCTACTGCCCATCAAACAGTACACTCTCTTTGCATTCATTCATTCATCCCTTTCTGCCTTTATTCGTTCATCTTTGATGGTGTCTACCCTCTCCTCCACACCATGGGAGTTCACACCTTCATTCCTTTTATTGGCTTCCTAGTCAGCCTGAGTTCTGCTGCGAGAAGTGCCGTGAACAGCACTCGTCTGGGCCCAATTGATGTGTCCAAAGTTCAGAACTCGACAGAGCATGAGCGTGAGCTCGGTATCACTCCTATCGCACCCTACGGCGAGAAGCAGACCGGAGAGGAGTGGGCAACACCCTTGGTCAAAGGCTGCCCTCGACTCTGTGCTGATGCTGGGTCGGACGGCACCAAATGGACGTACATCCATGACGTTCGAGACTTGGAAGCCTGTGATGCTCCTCTGCTGTTCGATCTAAATGTGCACACCGAGACTGTCGAGACCATTCGGGTCTGCGCTCTCGAAGGCCCCGGCTCGTCGAAATCCTCCAAAGCGGCAGCACACCTGCGATCACACCTGCGAGAGGGAGTGACGCGAAGATATGCCAGGCGGGCAGAGACAGACAATAAGGACGAAAAGCCTTCTCCTGGCCAATGCAATTCTGCTCCCTTTTCATCCGTGCCCGTTATCGTCACTTCTGGTTTGCCGGGAGCACTGAACGCAACCGCCAACGTCACGACAGCCCTAAAGGGGCTCAAGCAGCATATCACCAAGAAGACCTCGTGTGGTCAGTCTGTCCTCTTTTCCAAAGCAGGTTCCACCATCGTCGGTCTCTACGTCAGCGCTGATATGGGATCTGTCGCTGCCACCACGATACTCGAGCGATTTGAAAAGGCGGCCAGCCAAGGCACTCAGATCATGCAGATCTGCGACATCAACCCGATGAGCCCGTACACGTTTGGAGTCTTTGCTGTCGACAAGATCAGTGACTTTGAACTTGTACGAAAGAACATCCAGACATGGGCAAGTGGTTACTGCGCGGCCATGCCCCTCACCAGACCCAAGGATGCAAGAATAAAGGTCAACATCCCGGGTGGTGACCTATTCATGGGCTCGTCCAATGGAACCTCCTCTGTATCATGCTAGGGCTTGTCGACGGATCTCGAAGCCCGCGCCGAGTGCAAGACCACCAAAGTCCAAGATGACGATACCTGCACCACACTCAGTGTCAGGTGCGGCATCCGAGGCGCCGACTTTCTCAAGTACAACACGAAGACGAACCTTTGTAGCACTCTCAAAGCTGGGCAGTTGGTCTGCTGCGGCCCCGGGACGCTGCCCGACATCACACCAAAGCCCGACTCAGATGGCACCTGCGCCACGATTAAGGTCGACGCTGGGGACACTTGTTCCTCTGTTGCAGCAGCTTCGGGTATCGCGGTCAAGGATATCGAGACGTACAACAAGAATTCGTGGACCTGGGCCGGTTGTGACAGGCTGCAGCGGGACCAGGTCATCTGTCTAAGCAAGGGAAACACGCCCATGCCGTCCACCCACGAAGGCATTGCCTGCGGACCACAGAAGCCAGGCACCAAGAAGCCATCCGGGTCTTTCGACGGATGGGATCTTGCCAAGCTCAACCAGTGTCCGCTGAACGCTTGCTGCAGCGGCTGGGGATTCTGTGGCACTACTACCGAGTTCTGCACCGAGTCTCCCGCCGACACCAAGGCACCGGGAGCCTTTAAGAAAAATACCAACGGATGCATTTCCAACTGCGGCACTGAAATTGTCAACAACAAGTCACCCCCCAAGGAGTTCAAGCGCATCGGCTACTTCCAGGCTTATAACCCCGGCCGCCCATGCATGCATCTGGACGCTGCGGAGATTGAAGAGAACTTTGAGGAGCTGACTCATGTTCATTTTGCCTTTGCCGGCATCACTGCCGACTACAATGTTCACATCTCAGAGGATGTCAAGAAACAGTTTGACATCTTTGACAAGATGGACGCTCCTTTCCAGAAGATCCTATCCTTTGGCGGCTGGGCCGAGTCAACCGACGCCGCGACGTTCCAGCGCTATCGCGATGTGGTTAAGCCCGAGTACTGTTTTGTCTTCGCCGCAAACGTTGTCAAGTTCATGGAGAAGCATAGCAGCTTCGACGGCGTTGACATCGACTGGGAGTACCCTGGTGCCACTGATCAGGGCATCCCCGCCGGTGACAGGACAGACGGTCTCTATTATCCACGCTTTCTCACTGTCCTTCGAAATCTTCTGCCATCAAGCAAGTCTCTGTCCATTCCCTTGCCTGGTTCTTTCTGGTACCTGAAGCCATTCCCCGTTGACCAGATGGCCAAGGTGCTGGACTACTTTGTCTTCATGACCTACGACCTACACGGGCAGTGGGACTACGGCAATGAGTTCGCCAACCCCGGCTACAAGAATGGCAACTGTCTCCGGTCTCACATCAACCGTACCGAGACCAAGAACTCCCTTAGCATGATTACCAAGGCCGGCGTGCCGACCGAAAAGGTCATCGTCGGCATAGCAAGCTATGGTCGAAGTTTCCGCATGGCTGACAAGAGCTGCACGGGACCTCACTGCCTCTTCACTGGCTCTTACGAGGAGTCCGAGGCCGAGCCTGGGCAGTGTACCGATACCGGTGGCTACAGTACGTGATCTCTCCATCCTCATATTGGTGTATGTAATTTATTCTTACCGACCTGGCCCTCTCTAGTCTCGAACGCGGAGCTACACGAGATTTGGCAGATGTTTGACGAAGGCGCTGAAGGTGTCTCGGCAAAGCGATGGCATGACACTTCGACGCATTCGGACATCATGACCTACGGCACACAGGGCAACGGCATGACAGACTGGGTCGCGTACATGAGCGACAAGACCCAGGAGGAGCGTGTGGCTTGGATTAAGACGCTCAACTTTGGCGGTACCACTGACTGGGTCATCGATCTGGCGGGCTATTTCGAAGGACCTAGCAAGAAAGAAGGACCGTCCAACGGCGGCTGGTCCGACTTCAAGGCTGATGATCTTTCCTGCGACTACCAGGACTGGCCTACCAGCCTGGAGAAGCTGGCCGACAATGTTGACAGCATCAACGCAAACTGCCGTGCTATGGCTCTAATGAGTATCCTCGTCAAAGATCTCATCGCCGCCGTCGACGAGTACAAGGACGTATCCAAGATCTACGACGACGCATTTGGCTGGTACGCCGACTGAGTCAAGGATAGCATAGACGACCGGATCGAAGAGTTTATGGCCGCAGGTCGTGGCAAAGGTCTCGAGTACCTCGACTGTGAGTGGGCGAGCTCCAAAGGCAGCGACAAGGGCCGTTGCGACGAGACATGGCCCCCCGTCGCTCCAGGGGGAGGCAATGGCGTCCGTAATGTATGGTACTCGATGCGAGACGAGAAAGGTTTCGACAAAGCCCTTGTCGAAGAGGCAGGCATCGAGAAGGACTGGGTCGAATGGGTCGAGAAGGATGTGGAAAAGGACATTTGCGTCTGTTACGACAACGAAAATCAGATTTGCTCGCCACCCGGTTGTCAGCATAGCAACGACTACGAGATGCGCAACAACTAGCTAGGGCGTATCAAGGATAAGAGCAAGATCGAGGTCAACACCCCTAAGGAGGTTCTCGCCGAGGCTATACCCTCAACCGACGAGTTGATCACAGTCACCGTGGCCACATTTGCCAACATGCGGCTCGGTGTTTCCGATGCCGACCCAGCTGACATCGTCACCGCGTTCAGTATGCCCATTTTCATGATGCAGGATGCCTCCGAAAGCATCAAGGAAATCAAGAAGATTGGTGAGAAGATGAAGGAAACGCACACGCGGAATCTGGTTCTCAGCATCCTGAGCATTGTCTTTGCCGTCATTCCCTTTGCCGGTATGGCCGCGACCGCGCTTGGAGGGGTCGCCCGTATCGCCAGTGCTGCGCTCATTGTGGGCGAGGCCGGCAACGCAGCTATCAGCATCGTAGAGATTGTTGACAACCCCGAGTCTGCCCCCTTTGCCATCCTGGGCATGTTGATCGGCGCGGCCGGCCTTAGAGGAGGCAAAGTATCGCCTCGCTCTACCTTTAAGCAAGCAGTCGACGCCAGAAGGGCATTAAGCTCGAGTGATATGAAGGCCTTTTCGCCCGAGTTTCGTGCAAAGAATAAGCTTGTGGATACCGTTGTCAAGTCTTGCAACTTCAAGTAACGTACTCGAACGGACCTGGGAGAGTAAGAGAGGGTTATGTTTGAGCGGCGAAAACTTGATGGAATGACATGGTGGTTGTCACTGGACGCGGTACGAGAGTCGCGGTTGTGTATGGGAATGGTTATGCTACATGAATAAGCTATGCGGAAGATGCATAGAGCAAGGGTGTTTCGTCATTTGTGTTATTGTACCTACTTCGTTTTACCATACCAATGTTTATTTGTATCAAGTCTGACAACCACTGATTGACAAACGACTTGGGAGGGAAGCGGCAAAGATTCTATCTAAGAGACGATTATAAGCAGAATACTGTTATTTCACCGTTCCTGCCAAGAACATGCGATATTGCGCAAATGTTTTCCCCGTGATGTTGTCCTTCACCTGTTTTTGACCTTCAAACCAAGGCACTACTAACATCCTGAGGCCTTTTGCTTGTAAAGCAATGGGGTGCTGTGATTACCTGACTAAAGACAGACAAGGCTTGCAATTTATCTTCGGGTAGACCAGTAGCTCTTTGTGCAAATTGGAATCGAGGTTACCTGAAGAGTTCTCTCAAATGCCACCCCATATGAAACAATTGCTTGTGGAGTCAGGTATTATAACCACCCACTCCAGTGCCGAAAAGGTTAACAATTTCTGGTCATGCAGATGTTCGATGGTCGATAGTAAGCAATAGTTATATCTACAAAAAGAACCCCAGGTTCCTTGACCATTTCTCTCGCAACAATGTCCTGTTTGAGGGAGATCATTTAGAGCAGGGTGATACAGCTACCTCTTCAAACCGTCAATTGTTTCTCTGTCCCGGTATCAAATTGTACGCTATTTCATTTGCTTGTGTCTTCTGTTAACAGTTCCTTTCGAGCCTGGGTAAGTCGAGCCATGCATTACCTACAGCGATTATCGCGCCCCCTTTAGGTTCCAGTACGGAACTGCCACAACATATCATGATCGCTGTCGTCATAGAACGAATTACTATAAATCATATCTCTCTAGAGCGCGATACCCCCAGTAGCTCTTCTCCATGAAGAACCGCCAAGCGCCACTATCACCTTAATAAGAGCACACAGGATCGGAAGAGGGGTCCCTGACTTAATGAATAGGATATTTTCTTGTATACTTATTTTTAATCGATTATGCAGGCATCGTGTTTATCACGACGGATCATTCGCTTGGCCGAATGTTGAATCCTAATGAGGGAGCTACTTAGCAATCGAAACCCGGGAGGCTTATAGCTTATGTTATGACCGGGATATCCGGGCTATTAGACTACGTTGTGATTAAGACTTAAGCAATAAGCTTGTCGCCATTGTTAGATTTGTGTTTTCGACATGAAATATGACGCGTAAATATCTTATACGTCGATCCTTCATTCGATCACCGAGCTCTGGATGGCCAGTAGGATGTTGTACGTAGCGCAGCAGTTGTCGGGTATATCCAGCACACGATGGTTTCCAATGACTAGGAACATGCCAATCGATCTTTGGTATACTGGACGTTCTTAAATCGTTCAGTTTGCGCAACAGATAGGTACGTGAAATTCCACTGCAACATTCGAGGCATAGTAATCATACTACGGAAGAGATGACCTATATCACGCATCTGGAGAGTTGAGTCGAGATGGAGCCCACCTGGCAAGCATAGAACTTTCCCCTTACTAAGAAGATTTATCAGTATACATTCAGCAATTACTATGCGCCATGCTTCCGCAGTAGAGTTGGCTTTGTGTTGTGCATCTCTAGTGTCCAACTGAGCCGCAATCACAATCGCCACCATGCACCAAACTAAGCAGATTAGACCAAGTGAATACTGAAGGGATTTGTATTCAGAAAGCTTCTGAGAAACTCAGAAAGATCCCTATCTAATAACCCAAACAGACCAGTTCCCAATAGACCCAAATCCATTAATCACCAAATCCAACCTTGATCATGTATTCCTTTGCCCTGTCTTTTGCTTTTGGGTTGTGTACAAGATAACAAATGAGCCGAGGTGATATTTTTGGAGTTTTCTGGATGTGTATGACGAAAGGAAAGACAATGTACGAAAGAGTGTTGGTATTGCATCAAAGTGCTGACAATGAGATGCATATCAGATGCGCGGAAGTTTTTGGTGCTGTGCTTGATTGTGTTGGAAAGAAAGATAATCAAAAGAAAGAAATCCAATCCGAATTTGAGAAAGAGAGAATGGGTCGTCAAGCCCAGAAGGATGAACCTCACTTCGACTCCTGGTACTCGCCATCGTTGACATCTTCGCCCTCAGCATCAACGTCGTTGACCTCATCCTCGTCACCCAAGAGAGTGTCACCTGCCTCCTCATGGTTACCTTGCTCTTCTTCGCCAATCTGAGTCTCTTCAGCCTCATTGGCTTCGGCGTTCTCAACCTCTTCTTTAGTAAGAGAATTGACAAGGTCATGGAGTTGGTTCTCCATCGTCTTGCGAAGCTCTGTTTCGTGAGCGACGGTCTTCTCCAACCGGTCGATATTCTTCTCACGAATTCTAATACCCCTTTCAATATTTTCAAACTTCTTTGTAAGCTCGTTGACCTGCTTGAAGGTTGCATCCGCCATGAGGAGTTCGGCCTTGTGAAGATCAAGAGTCATCTCGGCTATGCGTAGCTTGTCGATGAGAGACCAGAGACACATCGGCATCTGGATCTGTTTGAACGTTGTTTGGAATTCATCATTGTCCTAGCGATGATTAGCGATGTAGTGGGCGGAAGGAAGATCAAATCTCGACTTACCACGTCTTTTCCCCTGCAAGCTTTCTGGGCCATGATATGCAAGTCCTCGCATATCGGTCGATACTTTTCAATAAGGCCTATCGGCCAGTCACACTTGGTACCGTTATCCTTGTAGTTCTGTCAATGACCTTCCAGAATACTAGTATCATCAAACATAAGAAAGGTGAGACTTACTTCCGTCCACCGTCATCGCGCATATGCACGTAGGATCTTTTACCCACTTCAGCATACATTCCATGCAAGGAATGTCATAATAGACTGGCTTAGGGACCGCGATCTCGCTCTTGTTCCGCTTAACGGAATGCTGTCCCTCACCAGTAGAGCCAGATTCCACTCGGCGCTTGGCAGATGTCGAAGGACCTAACGGAACGGAAAGCCCGTCAGGGATCTCAATGACCTCGACGTCCTTCTGGTCCAAAGGACCAGTCTCAGACCGGGTTGATCGTGAAGTAGCCCTAGCTGCCCTGGAAGAAAATGCCTCTGCATTCTCTCGAAATAACTTTCGAGGGCCTCCCGGTTGATGGTCGGGGCCCACCCATTGCAGATGCCACCGCTTGTGCGCTTGAACACGATGGTATCGGATATATAGACCCTGGCGTTATTGGTATCGTCGTGAAGATCCTTGTCGGGCATAAAGAGACTCGCGTACATGTCTCCGATGTTCACCTTGTCCACGTCAATACAGACATAGGGGTTCTCGGCATTCTCGAAGTTTATGAGGCAGTCAGGCGTCTATTTCGTCTAAAGTATCTACCCCGTAGTAGGCTTTAGGGATACTTCTTAAGCTAAATCGGAGAAGGGACTATAACTCAACTATTAACAAACTACTAATAGAGTCAACATTAGCGGGCTTCAAGGTTAATTTATTTAATGCGACCTGCAGCGGCGGAGAAAAGGTAAAATTTGCACAAGCTAGTTACGGAAGGTAGTATTAGGCCAACGGTTCGATAGAATCATATAGCAAAAGAGGAAGCACATCATAGGGCACTCCTTAATGCGCAAATAACTAACAAGTAGCTTCTACTTCGAGGCATAACTGGCTACTTAGCCGTGGCGGTGGTGATATCGAGTTAGCCGTTACGGAACAAATCGGCCTAGAGGGTGTGTTGGAGCCACGAGGTCACCTCGCCGTTCCAACAACCGCGACATAATGAGTTTTTGTACCTTTCAAACGGTATTTTCACGAAGTGGGTACCTCGACTTTGTGATCGATACGCGCGCGAAGATGATGGTAACGGAACTTTTCAACTCATTAGATCCATAAGCCTCAAGCAGATGGGTGGTCGGGGACCATGCTGCACGCGCCTCGACAGATTATTTGGATGTCTTAAAGTCGAAGTTCTCCAATGAAAGTTCAAAGTCAACCTAACCGATAGGCCGGTG
>JABEXW010000395.1:0-59675 GCA_013266185.1 Fusarium sarcochroum | reverse complement strand
GATTAGTAGTTGGGTCGGTGACGACCAGCGAATCCCCGGTGTTGTATGTTTTTTGTGGTCTAGAGGTAGTTCACTTTTTGATGATTTCCAGATTGCCCGATGCGGTAATCGGGTTGGTGGGGCAGAGTCACTCACACGTGGGGTGATGCACAAGGGAATGCTATTCGATATTCCGCGTTTAAACTATATTCGCTCTATGGGATACTTATATGGCGACTAGTTACGCAATACGAGAGAACTGTGATTCAAGAAATGCTGTTTCTTGAGCAATTCAGTTTGAAGACCATAAGGTCATCTGTGGGGTATCTTCCTGTCCCTGCTTCGCGACTCCTCTGACGTCACATTTCACTTGTCATGTTAGCCAGGGCAGCACAGGGCATGGCAGGGACATCAGCCATGGTTCCTTCCTTGAGTAATACGGAATATCATCGTCAGCTGCCTACCTCTATACGCCTTCTCTCTCTTCATCTCAGCCATCTCGTGGACTTGTTGCTTTCATTCCTTTACTCCAAACGGGTTCTTAAGCTTTTCTTCATCCTTTCCCCGACCTTTGAATTGCTTTCCTTCTATTCTTATTCGGACGATCAATCACCAAAAATAGCTGTTACAACATCATATCTTCCTCCCTGGTCGTTTCAGATTCTCGCCTCCTCCTCTCATCGCCGCTCCTTGAAGATAACCTAGCCCTACCTGGTCTCCCTCGGCCGGTCTACCCCTGCTCGTTGGGCCAATAAACCATCATTCGTCTGGTCATTTCCAGTTTCCACGCTTGAACCGCAGATCAATTGGACAAGGGTGATCAAGAAACAGTTCCTGGACATCAAGCAAGCGGTCCCGATTCGCAGCTTCACCGTTACCTATACGTCACTTTCGTCCCTCAACCCTGGCTCCATACCAACACCACCGTTCGCCTTATATCTGCCCATCGACTGCTGCTTGAATAGTCACTTGGACGCTATGATCACGACTTGCTAATACTCACTACTTTTTGGTCCTTTCTGGATCTGAGGTCACTTCATTTGATAACCTTATTAAATTTTGGCCCCAGTCACCTACCTACATTCTACAATTTACTATTCGGCCTGACCGTGTTCTTCGTGGCAGGAAATGGTATCCTCGTCAAAACGTCGAGGCGCTAGTAGCGTTTCCTCAGTTTGTCGCCTGTTGGTACCTGCTCTGGTCATTGGCTTCTCTCTTCAGGCTGCGAGTGCGGAGGACTCACATGCTGGCTCAGACAAAGAGCTTCCCCATTTCCCAGGACGAATTAGATCTCCGAACCGACGGGAGCCGGAAGACTCCGACAGACCAATCCCTTTGACCATCACAAACAAGTGTGAATCAACCATCTGGCCCGGCATTGCAACACAGGCTGGCAAAGGCCCGGGGACTGGAGGATTTGAGCTCTCCCAAGGAAAGAGCAAGGACCTCTGGGTCTCACCAGATTGGCAAGGTCGGGTTTGGGGTCGTACAAACTGTACTGTCAAGGATGATTCGTGTTCCTGTAAAACAGGAGACTGCTTTGGGAAGTTGGATTGCGAGTCCAGTGTAAGTGCTTTTACACGAATCAGGTTTCATGAGATCCTAACCAGAGATAGGGTTCCACACCAGCAACACTCGCCGAATTCACTTTAGCCGGTGGTTTACATGGGAAGCAAACCTTTTACGACATCTCGTTAGTAGACGGTTACAACCTTCCTCTGGGTCTCAGTTACATACCTTCAAAGAACACATCCTTCATCCCGCCCAATCTCACCAATTGCGCCTGCATTGCGACGCCTAGTTGGATCTATGCCAGCAGTGAGACCGGAACATATTACACAAACTCGACGTTCCCCGTGCCGTTGGAAACTCGAATCAGCAACAAAGATGCTCTCCGCTGGTGTCCATGGAAATACCTTGCTTTCCCTCCCACTAAGCCTGGGGACGGCATCTATCCTTACCCAGATGACGATATTCAGCGACCAGAGTTTTCCCCTTGCAATAGCGCATGCGCCGCATACGGAACCGACAAGGAATGTTGTGTAGGAAAGTACCATGATCCAGATGTCTGTAAGCCATCTGATTACAGCAAGAGAGCCAAGATTATATGCCCCGATGCCTATAGCTTCGCTTTCGACGACCAGAAGTCCACTTTCATCATTCCCACAGGTGGAGGTTGGGAAATTATCCTGTGTCCCAAGGGTCGCTCCACTAACATCCTGCGGCAATTGGGAGATGAAATGAATGAACTCGCTGAATCTGGCAATATATCGATGGCGACACAAAAGAAGCTCAAAGACGTCACTTATATCGTATCTGATAAGAGCCTCGGGAACCATGTTCTGCCTACAGGGTTCATGATGGCTTCAACAGTGCTGACAACCGCACTTTGGCTGCTGGTCTAAATCGGTTCTTTGTTTTGGGTGAAGGCTGGCAGTAAGAGCTTTGCTCATTTTCTTTTTTAAAGGACAGGCTGGTTCCTATCCTTCATTGCACTCTTTTGACATGCAGCCCTTACGATGACACGATAGATGAGGAGGAAACGGCACCATCTCCCTTATTAGAACGTTTATACCCCTTTGTCGATAACCTTAAATGAGAAATACTTATTCTTGCATCTTTGTGTAAGCTACTTAGGTTCTATCGCTCCGAGATCCCATGCTTTATGTCCATCCATGTATTGGTCTACTTCCCTTTAATGCGAAGCAGCCTCTATATTCGAATCCGTTATGAGCGTGCCAGCTCGCCCATCTACCTGCGTTTCTTTTCCTTTCGTCTCCTCTCCCATTCCGCACGTTCCTCTTCGTCACTGCCGCTGAACTCAGCATCATCATCGCTCTCATCTGCAACATCCAGTACGGCGCCGCCTTGACTGGCACTAGCAGCCGAGTTGTCCACGTTGATAAAGTCTCCAGCATTTTGGTTCGCATACTCGTGCTTCTGGATGAGATCGCGTAGTTCTGTGTTTGTGGGATCGACAAGCTGGTAAGGTGTCAGGCGGGCCTTGTTCTTGACGCGCGTGTTGGAGCCGGCCTCGAGCATCATCTCGACGAGGGCATTGCCAAAGAGTCGTTGAGCGGGGGGCTCAGAGTTTATCCACCGGATAGCGGTGTGAAGGGGAGTGTCGCCGTCGAGGCGGGTTACGGGGTCGCACTCAAAGTCGGGCTGGTCAAGGAGGAGATCGATAATTTCGTCTGATCGTGGGTTAGCGTGTCTGAACATGTGCGTTTAGGTGTGCGGGAGAGAGGCGCACAGTTTCCGCGGGAAGCGGCTTCGTGGTAAAGATGGTTGCCCATAACAGTTGTGGTCTCGTTGAGGAGCTTGGAGATCTCGGCGTCGGGCTTGCCCTCGAGGCATTCGGTAAGAAGGTCGGTGTTGTTGCGGCGGCAGGCTTCAACCAAGATTTCCTTGACGGAGGCGCCCTGAAATGAGGGTGTGGTTAGTCGAAGGGTCTGAGATAGGCGAACACAGAGCCTCAGGTGGGACTTACATCGTGCTCGTCGTCTCCGGCCATCTTGCTTGCGAACGAGGTCCCTTGATATCAAGTTCCAGTCGCGGGAGCGGGGTATATCTTCCAGGGTCGACGATGACGAAAGTGAAGTGTTGAGGAATCTGAAAGACTTCTCAAGTAACTCCGGAAGACTCGGGGGTGATTTTCCTAAGTGTATAACGGACGTATATGTGAGTGAGGGTGTTCGTCGCGTCGTTGTGGCTTAAAGGAGGTGGCAGTGAGCGAGGATCACCTATGCACAGGTTGGCCGCAATGTTTCGTCGGTGTTTGGAGGGGCGCTCACTGAGGGCTGGCAATGCCCTGCCGAATTCAGGGAGCTCAGGCGGAAATGGCGGGGAGGATGGCGCTAAAACAGCCGCCTATGCGAAGACCCCACCAGTGAGGTGGAGGTCGAGCCTCAGTTCCCGCCTTCGTGGAATTTTGTCCGTCGGCAAAGAAAAAAAGTCAGTCATACTTCAAGATTGTTTATTCGACAGCGCAAACTCCACAACGACCGCTACCAAACGATAAGGGGTTACCCTTCAACCAGGCTCTGTTTTATTCAAGATTCTAACGCTGAAGTCATAAGCGTGTGTAGCAAACCGCCACCATGTTGCTCTGTAAGACTTCCTAAGTCGATGCGCCAGTTCCCAACTAACCCAACCTCCAGTCTGCCCCCATTGCGCAAATATCCTCACTGTTTCCCTCACAAACACACGAACCAACCGCCTCGAATGCCGCACCTGCCCGTTCGAACACCACATTACCGAGCCCGTCTTCTCGCGACGAATGTACGAGCGTGTCGAGAAGGAGGACGTCTTTGGCGGTCCAGGCGCTTGGGACAATGCGCAAAAGGGTCGTGTCCAGTGCCCCAACGACGGATGTGACGGCGATGAGGCCGCCTTTTTCCAGGTGCAAATTCGCAGTGCTGATGAGCCCATGACAAGCTTTTACAAGTGCATGACCTGCGGTCACCGGTGGAGAGAGAACTAGGTCTGAGGAGGATTTTCTTTGGATTTCGAGGCGAACGGTGCTTTCTTTGCGTGCGAGGAGAATTGGAGTTGGGTCATCAATGCTCGTGTTTCAAAAATGCAGTCAAGACTCTCTGGCCTCGGGCTACGGGTGCGTTGTCTCGTGAAGCAACGATATCAAGGCGGCGTTTTTTTCTTCCTCTTACGTCGTCCTTTTCGCTTCGTAACGGATTCTCGGATGCTTATTTATTATCGGTGCCCTTGCGGTTTCCTCTGGTATCATTCGTGTGCGACTCGCTGTGTTATCGCCCTCCGCAGAGCGTGTCCACTTCGTAGGAACCTTCTAGCTCTCACGGTGCCAGTCGACTGAGGCCTTCATACCCTCGTCCATCAACGCCCTCACCACATCCGGACTGATGATTTGTTGTCGGAACGTTTCTTGTTGAAGGAGCTCAAGGTGTCGCAGTGTCGGGCCGGGGTATGTCAAATACTTGAGGTACGGTGGCTTGCTCCAGTATTGAAGATAGGCGAGATATGCGACAAAGGCGGGTTGACTGAGGAGCTTCTGGGATGCGAGATGGTTGAGATAAGCTGGGTTGGCGAGGGACTGAACAAACTGCGAGTAGCGTTGGATTAGTGATGAACATGCGACGTTCGGAAAGTGACAGAAACGAACCTCAAGCTCAATCTCGAATCTTGAATAGCCACCATACTTAGGCTCCTCATCTACTTGAGCGGGTGGGGGTGGAGGTGAGCCCATTGGTGCATCTTGAGAGGCTTCTGTAGCCATTTAAAGTGAGTTATGCTGGATAAAAGATAGCGAAATGATATGCGAATCGCGATTGTTGGTGGTGATGCGCGTGAAGATGTCGAGGTTAAGTTAGAGGAGTGCGATAGAAGTAGGGGTCCGTGTAGGAATTCCTTTGGTTGAAAGGCAGAAGACCCACTTCACACTTATCGACGTCAGCCTGAGCTCCTAGACATGATGAGCTGTGGAACATCTCATGATGCCAACCTACAATCCCTCAACATTGTTTTTCTGACGAGTTGTATTGGTATTATTATGCTTGGAATGCTATGCTAATACTTGCCTACCTTACTGTTGGACCTTCTCTACTTGGGATTGAGCTCGAAAACAGTATTAGCTTTAGGCAGCCAACAAGTACATTTCATCTGCCTCCATATAAACTACCTAAACTGGTCACATTCTAGGCCTTTCTTTACACAATACTCGCAAATCACTACCATCACAATACCCTTACCGACCAACTCAGATCTTCAATCAACATGCCTGAGGCCTCGGGCTCAAAATCCATCAAAACTCGCATTCTCATCATATCCGACACTCATGGGTCTAAACCACAACTCAAAGCCCATGATGGGCCTACCACCGAAGACGAGCTCAGTCAAGAAGATGTCATGCGTGTGACCACAGGTTGGAGAGAGCCTTTACCTGAAGCAGACGTTGTTCTTCATTGCGGCGACCTCACGAAGCGTACTACCGTTCCCGAATTCCGAAACACATTCTCTATGCTGCGATCTCTGAAGGCCCCTCTCAAGCTGGTCATCGCAGGCAACCACGATATCGCTCTCCATGATGACTACTGGGTTAACGTGTTTGGTGGTTCAAGAGGCATGCTGGCAGAAGTCAAGCAGATTGTCAAAGCTGCTGAAGCCGACGGGGTCCAATATTTGACAGAGGGCGTTCATGAGTTTACTTTGGAAAATGGAGCCCGATTAAAGCTGTATGCCAGTCCATGGACTCCCTCATACGGCGGCTGGGCGTTTCAGTACGATTATAATCACGACTTCAACATCCCCACAGGTATCGATGTGGCCATGACACACGGTCCTCCGGAAGGCATCTGCGACTTTGCAGGCATGACAGGGACTCACGCCGGCTGTCCTGACCTCCTCACGGCCGTTACCCGCGCGAAGCCCAAGATACACTGCTTTGGACACATCCACGAAGCTTGGGGGACCCATCATGTTTCCTGGGACGGGGATGTCATTGACGAGAATAAGTCCCGAAAAGTCGGGCTCAAGGGACTGCGACCGAATCGCGTGACGCAGAATGAGGAGACCGCCAAAACAACAAGGGTGAAGCTCATTGAGATGAGCCAGCAGAGGGCTGCGCATCTGGACCTTACCCAAGGAGACAGTCGCCTGGTGCCGGGAGAACAGACTTTGTTCGTGAATGCTGCGATTATGGATATAAGATACAGACCGATACAACTACCGTGGCTCATCGATGTTGATTTGGCAAAGGCTGAAGAGGCTCCTCAGGCATGAAATGGCAGCTGCTCAAATAAAACCTAGAAAGGACGACTATCACGCAATAACAGAAATCAATATTTGAATGCTTGTTTATTACTAGCCAGTACATTTCTATTATTAATGCTTCCATCATTCCTAATCGTTAGATCATCGCACCCAAATAAACTCATCATATACTACATCGTGAAACATGCTTTCAAACACGTTATTATTTTCCGAATGAGACGAGCCTCATGAATCGATGGCTTTCCAAAGATGCTCCACAGTCAAATTGTATTATATGCAAACATATCGACACTTTTACAGAGCAACGGCAGCGGCAAGAGCGGCGAGCAGACCGAAAGCAGGGGCAGCAATAGCAGCAGCGTTGCCAGCGTCAGTGGGAACGCTGCTGGCGCCGCCACTACCGCTTTCGCCGCCACTGCCGCCATTGCCACCCGAGGTACCGGTGGGCGTGGTGGGTGTTGTAGCTCCGGTCCTGGTTCCGTTGTTGGGGCGGGGAGTAACGGGAGGCACGATGGGCTCCTCGGTGATGCTGGAGAAGATGGCAGGGACGCTGACGGAGCCGGTGATGGAGGTGTCGATGCTGACGGTCACGGAGCCAGTAGAGGCAGTCTCGGCAACAGTGGGCGCATCAGTAGCAGAGTCTGAACCAGCGGACTTGGCATAGTCCTCGCAAGCCTGAGCAGCAGCAGACTGGGCCTTGACGAGGTCGGTAACGTCGCAAGCCTCGGTCAGGCAGGGAGTGATGATGGGGAGAAGCTTCTCCTGGAAGTCGGGCTTGCACTGGCAGGCGGTATCGTCGAGCTTGCAGCCAGCCTTGGGGATGTTCTCCTGGAGACATTTGACCTATAAGCTCAGTCAGTTGATTGTCCATATACACTGGATGTCACAAGTGTTGTGATGGTGTACTTACAGCACACTTGGGCTGGCCACCAAAGTCCTGAGCGGCGACGAGGCCGGCAGCAGCGAAGAAGAGAGCAGCCTTCATCTTGAATGTTTGCTGTACAGTAACGATTGAGATAAAAAGCAAGTGAGCTTTTGTATGTACGTATGCAAAATAAGCTGACAGCAATTCAACAAGAGTCTAAACGAATGGGGGCTTATAAGACACAATTAGTAGGGCATCGGGAGGTCGGCTTGCGTCCTTATATACCCAGCTTAACTCCCGAAGCCTCCATACCTGATTAATCTAATAACAACCTCCATCAAGTAATAGACCAGCCACAGCCACGGGCTAAAACTGCAGCATCGGCATCATCAACAACAGGGCAAGCTCTTGGTCTGGTCTGGTCTGGTGTGTCTGGGGGTCTTTTTGCCCCTGGACCCCTGGCCCTTGACTGGGCTGGGCTGGGGTTGTACCACCTACGGAACCTTGAACCAATCCATTAAACCCTACGGGCTACGCGCCGTCCTTTTTTTGGTGGGGCGACAGGTTGTTGAAGCTCTAATGGCATGTCCATCACCATACGGCAATGTTGTACTTTGACAACTCCCGGCCTTATCGGGTGCCATTGTCCGATATTCCGATATTGGTTTGAATAACCAAATATGACTCTTTGTATAACTCGAAGCGCGATTTTCTGCTCGGCATCAAGTTCGGGATAAAATTGACTTTCTCCCTTTTAACTCTATTCCGATAGCTCTCCCTCTCTGTGTGTCTATGCCGGTTGCCGTTTGCCGTTTGGGGGCTGCGCCATGGCGTTTCTTGTGGTATGGATGCATGCATGTTTTTTAAACGAGAGGAGGGGGGGCCGGGAGGCTAAAATCATAATACAACTGTATCTGTACGCTGCCCCGGACAACACTCGAAACGTCAAAGTGACAGTGGCTAACTGGCTATTGTGGTTAAGGTTTTTCGTTGCCATCCCAATTTATCATCCTTTACGTTTGTTTATTCTTGACAAGCTGCAAGGTACTTTATTCTCATGTTGTCGACTTACAATTTACATGCCATACATGGGCTGAAAGCGGGATAAGCAGCCGTCAAGCCGCGTCACAGGATAAAGGCCAGGTTGACAGGTAGTAAACAAGCTACCGACTGAGCTCTCATCTTGGCAAGGCGTATCGTGCGTGAGCTTACGGCGTATCTGTCTATCTCCAATAGGTAACATAATGTCATCTTTCAGCGCCGAATTACCTATCTGCTGTTTGCGTCTGTCAGCTTATTATACCCCTCCTGCATGCATCGTGATGCAGCCCGGGAGCGAGAGCGCAGATTCTGTTGAACCACCCAACCGACACTTACGCGTCAAAGTGCCATCCTCCCCCTCACTAGGACTTTTGCGGATTGATGTGATGTGATGTGTTGGATGCCTCTGGACAAAACAGTCCCCCCTCCAGAGATCGAGCGCAGATTCGACTCTATTTGTTCCGTGTCATTGGTGGAGCCTGATTTCTAATTCGGGTTGAATCGTCAGAGTGCAACACCATAAAACATTGGATCATCAGTGATGACGACCAAGTAAATAATATTCTTGGCGGCTGCTCGTGTTCTCTCTTGCACTTTGAGACGCAAAGTCAGGTCATCATCACAGGGTTGCCTGAATCGAAGTGCACATCGTATCCGTAGTAACTTGGGTCCCTACTTATGCATCAGACGAGTATGGTTGGTACATGAGCTCATGTAACCGTGACACATACAAGACAAGACATTCACGCGGGAGCCCTCCATGTTTGACCACATCTAATATTGGGCAATAAAGATCAGGCATGTTGAAAATTGCCATAAGATTATACAACAAGTAATGATAAATTCCTTGTGTATATTTTGAAGACACATGTTCGAAATGACATTCTCTAGAATTCCTTACATACTTACCTCCAAGCGATGGTGTGTAAGTGCGTCCGTCCTCAAGGCCCCGCTGGGTATTTACAAGGTCAAGCCAATGTGCTTCAGTACTTTATACTTGGTCAGAAACGATGTTCATGTTTACTTGGTTAGTAGATAATACTAGTTATTCTGCTCCTCTAGGATCAAGAAAATCCGGAGTGGAGGCATGGCTTTTCCAAGCTGTAACTTTTATTAGGTCTCATAATAATTCTAGATGTATACAATCTTATAGCCTAAATTCTGAATAGTCTCATAGATTCATCATGAGACTATAATTTAATCTTGATTAAATTATCTAGCAGAGGAAGTCCGGACTCTTGTTGAACCCTTTAGCTCCTGTAAACATTTTCGGACCATCGATTCCTAGTGTTCCTTTGTGCAGCGTAGAACAAAAGCTTAGCCCAACGCTAAGATCCTGCCAAGACTTCATACTGAATTGAAGTTTGTCTGTGCTGTACGGAGTAGAAGCCCGGAGAATAGTTTCCTGCTTGGATACCTGGGTAATGACTTGAGCCACTGCCATCTCTGTCCGTTCAAGTCATGGGCGATAACACAATTCGAAGCACGTACAGGCCGATAAGGGGCCAATGCTCAGATACACTTCCGCTACGTGAGAGCCAAGTGTGGTAATGGCTATCAAATGTGAAATCTAGCCAGGCTTTATTATCTATAGAACAGAATATGTCGCTTCATGAATCATCATCCCAGCGAGGTCGGTTCATAATGATAGGTCTCGCTGGGTCCCATGGTCCCCGTATCTCGTTCTTATACTTTTGAAGCCCGATCAACCACCAACTACAGCCACCTGTGGCCAGTATGGCAATAAGCACTCCTACAATCATGCCTACCAGCCCACTCTTCCACGGCCATCCGTCTGTGCCCTTGGCATCGCCCAGTATAAGGCCTACACCAAAGCTTGCACCGAGCACCAATAGGATAGCCGAAAGAATATGAAAGCGCCAGCTTCGATGGCGCACATAACGTCGAAACACCGGGAACAATCCAAAAACTTCGATGCTGAAGAGTGTCAGGCTAAAGACCTGCTTGGTAGAGGGCAGACGGCTAGCCAGCACCGTCGATGCCATCAGTGCAGCGTTCGTTGATAATGAAGCTGGAAATTTGGCACCCACGCCGCCCGAGTAGTCAAAGAAGAAAATGTTGATGGCAAGAAGCCAGAAGGACATGGCCCAGATGCTGTCAACCGACGTCGATCGAGTAAGTGATTTGAGAATTGGGCTGAGTCCGAGGAGAGTGCAGTAGATGAGAATCGCAGATTTGATAGTCTCGATTCTTTGTCGATATCGATTTTCTTCGGCCAAGAGGGGGGGAGGGAGTTCAGGAAGATGTTCTTGGCTCGCTCGGGGGGTGTGCGCGGCGCCGCTAGCCAGGGATGTAGTTGAAGTCGACTGCGCTCGTCGCATCACAGTGGGTGCATGTAAGTTTGTGGTCGAACTCGCAGCTGAAGGGGCAGCAGACGGCCCGGCAGTAGACGGCGCCGACTCGATCCGGAGCGGAGGGGGGCGCCGGATACTACCTGTGCGGCCCGAACGTCTCAAACTACCGGTTCGGCCGGCCCTTCCCATAACATTCGCTGCCACGCCAAGACTCGGGTCGTCGGGGTCCTCGATCTCGGACAGCCAGCGTTCCCACAATATCCATCCCACAAATGTAGCGAAGCTGCTCCAGCTTGTAACGGCAACCGGGGATACACGCTCCTTGAATATGCCAACGAAGCAAACAACGAAGATGATGACGGAGCAGACATGCTGTAATATCACAGTGGAGTCGGCGACGAGGGGCCAGAAGTCGTATGGCTTGAGACGGGGATTGCGTTGGAGATTCTCGAGGAAGGTCGCTTGATCGGTGTAATTATCAGGGTCTATAGAGCTCAGAGGATTAGCTGTCGTCCTCTGTGCATCAAGGGGGGGCACTCGAGGTGAGTTGGGGACACACACACGCTTGCTTTACCCACATCAGCTTCTTCCATGGACGTTTACGCCTACGGCTTCGGCCGCGTGGGCCACGGGGCGGCGACACGAAGGCATCGTCAGGAGAGAGGTGGGAACGGCCAAACCCATGTAGCGTCGAATGGTCTAACGAGGGAAATGGCGTCTCATCGTCGGTAGGTGATGGCATACTATCGAGGAGGCATTGGAGGCTTCGAGGGTTTCGCTCGTTTGTTATACTTGAGCGGCGTCTTCGTGGCCTCTCTTGTCTTTGACTTTGACTTGAAGTTGGAGGCTGGCGATGATGCCAATTGACAGTAAGGAGTGGGTCGTCCAGGGTTAGCGGGCTTGGAGATCGCGCCGTAGTGTCTCCTGCCATGGATCTGGTTAAGCGCGTCCCGCTACTGTAGCTATCCGCTTGTAGTATTGGACGGCATGATTGTCCGGACAAATCTAGTCATGATAAGGAATTCGATATATGATGGGGTAATGTTTTTTTACAGTCACCTCCACTTGCATATCTTAGTAATTACCTATGAACTTCGATGGGTTACATGTTCGTGGTACCGATGTGACATTATTCTCTGTTTCTGGCAGGTCCGTTGGGTTAAAACAATAGAAATGCCTAAGGCAGGGGGAGGAATTATTGTAACTTCCTCTTCCTATCCAAATTACACGGACAGGATACGACGACATATCTCCGCACTATTCTCTTCTGCATTTCTCCCACTTAGGTATTCAAATCCTCTTCCAGCACACCGCTTACCCTCGGAGTTGATACACGTGAACTGACACTCACGGGTTGGTAGCTAAATACCACCTTCTCAGACAGACGCCTACCCTACAGTGTCAACTCAAGTTGGAGCTCCGCTACAAGATCATGACCGCATCCATGATTTAACAAGGCGCCATGCGCGCATCCAAGCAACGAGAGAAAGCCACCGAAACAAAATCGGCTTGATAGTGGCTACAAAACAGGGCTTTGTTAATTGGATCCCAGGAGGTGATCACAGCGCAGATACGCATGCACACCGATGTTTCAAGCACAGCCGCGTTACAACCCTCAACTATCGGTTGATCAGTTTGCCTTAGCAAATCCGTTTCCCTCCAACCGAGAACCCGGGTTGACATCGTTCGTGGACACGCAGAATGCAGCCTGTAGTCCCGTCACACTGATACAACCGCATATCCCCACTGGCTCCTCAACAGCGGCCACTTCATGTCTCGCAGCCAATGGATCAGGTTATTTCTCCCGATCCTGATAGATCGGATTTAGAAAAAACGTGGTCTCGGGACCCAAAATCAGCCACGCGTCTGTACCTGCTGATGCGCCTTTATCGACGAGATTGACGATGATGTTGGCAAAGCAGATGTAGCCTCCACTGGTATCCAATGCACTGGACTACGTACTCAGCCTGCTCAGATCTCAATGCCAATCGCAGCCCGACTTGGTAAAGGCGTTCACGCTTGGTCTGTCCCGGAACCAGTCAGGCGGCACCAATCGCGTACCATCCCGCCTCAACTTCACGAGCTCCACACGGGGATACCCGACATCCCTTGCAGGTTCAAGCCCTCCCGCCTCACTTCAAGCACACTGTCAAGCCAACCCAAACCGCCGGGTCCGTCTTCTCAGCTGCCCACAATACGGCCTTGAGGGCTCAAAAACAGATATCGGTGCCATCGCTAATGGTATACAGCGGTTCCTTTACCACCGAGCAAATCAGGTCGGGAACGTAACCATCCAGACAACATATCAGCCGTACGACACCATTTGTCAAGCTGAACGTAGACGTGATCTGGGTTCAAAGGCAGACCCATGCCCCCGGATAACCGTTACCTTACCCCATGCTAGACACTGGCATTCCCGGCACCAAGAGCGGTCACCTCCCTCCCAGAGTGATAGGGATTTGTACTCCGTGCTGAGGTCTGGATTAATACTGACTGATCGATCCGGCTCCAACTTTGCGTCGGCCGTGCCCGCCGGCTATGCATTGTATGCAGCCACGGCTGGGATAGCCTGCCACCGTTCAACTCAGATCAGACCATTGTTCAAGACACGTTCTACTGAACTTCTAGATTGGCGAGTTGGCTCGAGTCATTAGGATGTTGAGACTGCCCGGTTGTTGTTTTCACATGCGACCACCTATATCGCAAGACTCGATAACCAATGCGCAAGTTTTAGAAAAGGAAAGCAGTCGATAAGATAAGGACAATAATCCAAAATCAAGAGGCCGGGAAAAAGGACCGGCGCGGCGCGGCGCTGGCTAGCTTTGCTTTTTATCACAAGACAGGAGAGGAGAACAAGGAGCGCGAAATACTCGATAAGTGTGATCGTCCATTGGACTTCTTGCACCATCTGCGGCTCACCCTGGTCTCATCACCACTCTCTCCCTTGGAGAGCAGTCTCATTGGTAGACTGACCGAGGGACCAAAATCCACCATGCAGTATGCCGCTATCGAACCGCTGAAGGCGGTGTCGGTGAACCATCCCGGTTTTGGCAGACTGTGACACAGTACAAGCATCGCGTCCCACGATGGCTTCACGAGGATCAACTATTTTCCCCGCCGCGGACGTGCCGCAAACGGTCATGGTTCCCCCCAACATGTAGGTATGACACCGTTTCCGTCCTGTCCTCGTGAGAACCCCTGCTCTGGGGTTCGAGAGTATGTAGCCGACGTGAGATTAAAACCGCTGCTCATACCTCTTGGTTGGCTGCAAACCTCCAATGATTTCTGTCGAGTTGTTTCCTCTGGCGGCCATATACAACTCTGCCCGTCATGATAAGCATGTCTCCTTCTTCTTCATATGATTCCGAGACCATGCCATCATCCACGCTCCCGACCTCATCAATAACCGACTTTGCTTCTCTACCAGCTGAACTTCGTCTTAAAATATGGTCACAAGCTAATGAGCCTCGTGTCGTTTTATACGGTGATCTGGTTCAGAAAAGCCGATCCTACCCGTTGCCTACTGTTACACAACTCAATGCTGAGTCGCGAGACGAAACTCGACTAGGGTATGAGCCAATAGGGCATGGATCATATTTCGACTTCTCCAGGGACATTCTCGTCTGCGACCATAAAATCTCAGATCAAGCATCGGATCAGTATTTGGAAGACCTCGCACCTAGAATACGTCGATTGGCCTTTTGGGATTGCTTCCCTGACGATGGCCGGGTGGATGGACCCTATCATTATTCTGTTTACCTGTCAGCATGCTATCGCCAGCGAGATTTTGGCAAAATAGAATTCGACAGATTCTGGTTCCCTAACCTGGATGATCTATGGATTGTCAAAGTGGGAGAAATCGACCCGGCATGGATGGTCCATGTCAACATGAAGGCGCCATATGAAGACCGACTTCAACAGCTGGCGAAACAGTTCAGATATTGGGTGGATGAAAATATTATCGAAATGGCACCTCTGGATCTCAACGACCCCGAATCACAAGCTGTCCTTAACGAAGGCCGTTGCGGGAAAGAAGATTGTCACGAACTCAACAGAGGACGCAGTAAAATGGTGTCCAAAGTTACCTTTATCGACGGCATATACAAGGCTCCTGATGACGGCCAGAAATGGGTACGAATCCTACCCTGGCATGTGGACGAGGAGAAGGTCAAAGAGAATCGGACATGTGAGAATAGGATGAGATGGGTGCTCGTTGAAAGAATATTAACATTCGATCTGCAATGGGAAGGATGGAGTGAATCTGGGTGGGAAGTCAGACGGCACAGAAGAGGCGTGCATAGATATGGGAGCCAGGACCTTGGACCGGCATAATCAACGGCGTTGGGCTAGATTGGAGAGCTTGTTCCTCTCTATTTGTGAACATATCTTATACCTTATACATATATACCAGTGTACACTTTTGTACGAATTTCAAGAGACAAACCTCAAAGCCGCAGAAGGCCATGACTATCTAGGATGCATCTACGGTCAACGTAGTGATGTTCGAAGTGATGTTCGAAGAGTGGATTTACTGGAATACAAACACGCAGTGTGGAGTTCTCGGTGTGGAATACCCTTGTTCAACACACTATTAATTTGTCGTGATGATTATCTTGTTCAGTGCTATGTTCAGTATTGTATTGTTCGACTTACATCAATGATCGTCGCAACACAGGGACTCAGAACAGAACAGAAGAAACTCACAATGGAAAAAAGAAACATGATTCGAGCCCGAGCTTGGAAGAAAAGTGGTATAAAGGACAAGCTGATCTGTGCCTTGATATACTTTCCCTCAAGTTGTAAATTCTCAGCAGCGGCAGGCCCCCTAAACACGTCTTAAACCCAGCGGAAGCGTGCCTTTGAAAGAGTCTGCAGCACAAAATAGTTTGTTCGCCAGTTCTTGACAATATCAGGTAAGCTCAGAAGAGGATTATGATGTGGGAAGAGATTACCAGTCCGGCGATCCTCAGTTTTATCCCTGGGCAATCAAGGAAATGCGAACTCGTACATCAGAGGACCCAGGTTGCTATTCGGAGCAGCTATCGAGCAAAGATAGCTTTTCAGCGCACGCATCGTCTTTTCTTCCAGGACTGGGCTTTCAGGTGGAGGCGGATGAATCCTATGAAGGACATCTTCTTGACCAACGATATGATGCTACCGAGGCCCAAGCACTCAGGGGTTGCTGGTTGTTTGGGGCTGTCTTTGATCAGTCTCCCTATTTGGAGGCTGGCGTCAACTTTCCATGATACGGAGACTGCTGCGCCTACGGACCTAAAGCACTTGAGCAAGATACCCCTGGAACTCACGGCTTTTCCTCACCTACGGGAGTTTACTATGATGTGTCCGGGACTCAACAACCACGACTCTGATTCCGGATCCGACCTACAATCATTGTTTGGTCGGTACTCAAATTCTTCAACATTCGAGAGTTATTCTGACGATAACAGCCCCATTGAACTTAGCACTGGTTCGAGTCTCGACAGGCTTCTCAACACTTCTTGGTTAGACGTTGACCCAGATGAGGACGACACACCACAGGCCAGCGGCGACTGGTATGGTTTCCGATACTACCAAGGGAGTCAACGCGTGGAATTCACTAAGCTGACGTGGTCTGATATCGAAGAGATTGCTCTTGCTGGCGAGAGTCTAGATATCGCAGGATTGCCACAAACTGTGGTGCGCTTATGGATCGTGAGGCCCGACGATAAGAGAAGACCCGGGAGGGAGCCACACCACCAGTGGACAAAGCTGCGTATGGACTCAGGGGTAAAAGACCCATCGATGAACAAGGCAAGAGAATTGTGGTTACTGACGCGGACTAGACTCGAAACCCCGACATTTGTACAACCAGCGATGATGGTTTCTTGACATAGGGAGTGGCGATTCGACAATTGGTTGGGATGATAGACAGGACCGGCGTTTATTGAGGCATTTTTTATTCAATTCGAATTCAATTACGTGGTTTTTCCTCTTTTGACTTATTCAGTCGGGTTAAGTTTCAATGTAAGCGGTGGTCAAACATCGTTGCGCCGCGACTTGAAGGTTGTGTGATTTGTAATTTGGTTAATGGCTCAGACACTCGTTTACAAGGCCACATCTAAATGGAATATCTAAGAGCATACTAACAATTCATATGGGCCTGCCGTCGTTTCGGCCGATATCTGTTTATTAACTACGGTAACAGCATGGTGTTGGTTCGAGACGAACCGGCCATCTACACAACCCTACAACCATATCTTTATTCGCGATACCGCTGACGTGAGGAGGCCGACATATTAATACATGATTACTTGGTTGAACGTGATATGGCCATCCACGGAGCTGTTTGGAATATGTGTCTGGGAGTGCCTCGTATTGGTCAAGTTGTCGAACGTATGGAATGCTCGAGCACGAATAGTTTAAAAACTAAACTTCATCCACAATAATATACGGACGTTGTTTCACTGAATAAGTGAGTTCGATTAATAAAGGCTCAGAAGCAACCCATAAGAACACCTCCAACATTTCACCTTTATCATCGATCTGCTGGCACTCGACGCCTGCTGGGAACGTTATGCTCTCGCCTCCAGATCATCTGCCCCCAGAGACATGGGAGGGCGTCACCTTAGTTTGTATGT
The DNA here is from genome assembly GCA_013266185.1 of Fusarium sarcochroum. NCBI lineage: Eukaryota > Fungi > Ascomycota > Sordariomycetes > Hypocreales > Nectriaceae > Fusarium > Fusarium sarcochroum. Next base: position 42,114 of record JABEXW010000395.1, on the reverse strand, counting down.
ATCACCGGCCCAGGCCCGAGCTTCTCCCTGAGGTACGCTTCTTTCAAGCTGCTTCGGCTGGTCTGGATATGTGGCTCGACTATCCAAAGTATAATGACCCGAACGTTCTGTTTTGTAACGCCAGCGGCTGTTAAAGGTGAGTAATTATAGTAGCTCCCCTATTAATCACCGCGTTTCTGCTAACGACCTTCGTCCACAGATCTTTGAATGGGTGACCGGGAAGTTCCTATTTCAAGAGCATCATTTACAGGTTTATGCCAGCCATCAAAAGGATGAAATCTGGCAGCCTCACTTTGAACTTGGCATAGATGTCTCCCTCGGCCAATGCATGTGGGTAGAACTTACCTTGTAGTTAAATAGTTACTAATTGTTTCTTCAGGGGGATCCTTGGCTATGTTTGTATAGGAAGACAGTGTGCTCGTCTCGGCCAGGCCTTGGGCATGGAAGTATACGCTTACACACGCCACGAGTGCCCAACGCCAGAGTCCCGCGGCAATAATATGTACTCTATCCCTGGATCGGCGACTCTAATGGCACTATTCTACCAGGATGACTTTCTGGTGTAACAAAAGAGGATATCAACAACTTTCTCAGCCAAGAATTCGACTTGCTGGTTATCTCATTACCCCTGAGTGGCGGTACGGAAGGTCTCCTTGGCGCAGAGCGATTCCAAGTTCTTGGTAAAAACCACGAAAAGACATTCATCAGCAAAGCATCTGGACGTTTTGATGGGTTTACTTGTTGAGAATCTTTGGGCGTCTGGCAAAGGGCGAGCCTGTCGTTAACCCAGCAACAACAACAAGGTCCAAGTAAAGAATCATAAGATGGGGGCAGAAGCAAGAGGTTTACTACAGCATAGCAGCCAGGGATGACTGAGCATTTGAAGCTTGAACATAGACTTATCCACATTGCATGCTTTGCAAATCAACGCAACCTAAGTAGCTTCGTGAGTAGTTGCGAGTGCCCAAAGTTTCCTCAACGCTCTAACAAGAAAATGAGTCTAGCCTCCAATGTTCTACATGCCGTTTCACAATTCTGTAGTGAGCTTACATTACATTCCTCTGATCATTTCTCCTTAGGCTCGAAGCCCGTGACCATTCTCCCGCTGATTTTCTTAACCTGTTGCCCAGGCTGATGCTGGCAGCAGAAAGCCCCTGCATCCGCGACGGTATAGCAGGCTCAACTCTCTCCCACTCACGAGACACCTTTTCGTCCTCGTCGCTATCCCCTAATGCTGGACCAGGCAGCATCATCAACTGCCTCTGCCCCTTGAGCATAGCTCCCTGTAGGGCTGCCCAGGATTCAACCTGGCCGTCTGCCGCCTCTTCTACGCAGTTACATTCATCACCCGCAGGACATTGCGTCTCGCCAGCAGCATGCCATTCTGCTAAGCATGCCTCATGGCTTGCGCATCCACAAGCTAAGCACGGTGGGAAGAGAGCATCCACAGGCTCAAGGCAGTACACACACGAGAGCTGACTCTGGGTTTGATGACAACGATCGCATACGCCCACAGCGCCACCAACCTTCGAGTCAGTCGATGTATAACGAAGGGGGTCCAGCTGAATCTCGTGTATACGACACATGCCAGTAACATCAAGACCGCGGCTTGATGCAAGCAAGGCTTGAAGTGCATCCTTCTTACCCATGGCAATAGGGGAGGAGTTGGGGTGGTTACCATGTCCCTTTCCGCTCGTGCCATCGTGAGCAGTGGTCGAGTCATGGAAACTGCTATCCACATGCCCACTAGTAAGATCCTCCTTGAGCGAATTGAACTTCATGATCTCAAGTCTAGCCAGCGGCTGATTCCACATTTGTAGCATCTCGGCATATGCGTACCGATAATGCGCATAAACATCTGCTTGGCTGGATTCAAGAAGCGGTGTATTTAGCCAGCCGTCGTCGTCGAACGCGGTTTGGTCTTCCATGCTAACCGAAATCTTCGTAGGAACCAGGGGTAGAATATCGTCCTTTCGATACTCTTCATCGTCCAAAGAGATTCTACCACCGTTGGATTCCATTGCGGTGGAGGCACTCCATGTAACATTGCCTGGAGCTAGACTGCTGAGGATGGTTTCAGCAGGGCTTGGCTTCTTCCTTCCATGGTTTGGAGGAGATGACGAGCTCACTCCTGTGAACGAACGTGGCAGGTTGGCGGCAAAGGCTGATGCCAAGCCAGAGTTTGCTCGATTTAGGAAACGTGTGTTTGGAGATGTTGACACGCTGGGAGGTGCCTCAACATCACCCAGATATCCCTTTAACTTATTCGGTGGAGTTTCTCCGCAAGAGTACGAATTTGATGCAGCGTCTCCAGCCCACATTCCATCATCAGATGCTTGCGATCCTGCATAATGGACCGGGGTGTGAACAGTCATCGGTGTGGTGATGGCCGAATTCGTGTAACTGCGACCACCAATATTCCACAGTGAGGCGTCTGTTGGGAAGTAGTCCAGCGAGAAAGCTGGTGCTTTGAAAGGGAGGGGAGTTTCCGGCTGAGGCAGATGCGACTCAAAGTATGCTACACTGTCTGCAGCAAATGATTCGCTGAATATACAAGAGAGCATTGCCAACATCTGGATATCCGCAATCCTTTCAAAATAGGCGAATAGGTCCATGATGAAGTCTCTGGCTAGGGGGTGCTTACCCCATTTCACCCTGCCTGATAACGTGCCCTCGTGTCTATCAAAGAATGAATCAAGTGGATAAGTATCGGCATTGCACCTAGAGACCACATCGTGAGCGATCACCAGGATGGAATCGCGCCTTTGGTTGTGGGTAAGCACTTCAAGTGGAACGCCCTTCTTGAGCAGTAGCGCCAGGTATCGCCAGACGTCAACCAGATCCTTGGCGTTGTATTTCTCAGCAACCTTGGCATTGTGCTCGCAGACATCAGCCCCATCGCCAAAGATTGCATATTCGCGCGCAAACTCCTCTTTCGAGGGTAGGATAGCCCGGAGATCATGTATCGATATGAGGTTCTTGGGTCGACCAGGTCGACGACGACTTGTGCCAGTACCAGTACCAGTGCCTACTCCGGTGCCACCACCACTCGAGCGTATCGACCGATCTTCGCTCCACGTTTTCCTAAATTGGCGGCTAGGATGGTACCAGAGACTAATCTTGTGCATTGATGTAGACTCCGAGTCACTGGAAGAGGAGGACGACGATGAAGATCCCGAGGCAGATGAATCAGAATCTCCACTTGATACAGAACTGTCTTCTGCCATGAATCTTTGCCGGGGACCAAGATCATGAGCAATTCTGCCAAAGCCTGCAAAGAACGGTTCTCCTTTTGGACGTTCCCTATAAGCGTCCATTGTGGTTGTAAACAGCGCCCTTGCCTTTTCCTCCTTGGAAGGGAAGAAGCAAATTAGCCTCCCGTTGTGCGAGAACCTAGCACCACACGTTCTAGGTGGTGGTGGCACGATAGTCCGGTTGGGGGGCGCAAGCGCGGTATCAAGCTCATTGTGCGGCGGGAGTTCTTGCGACATGGATGCTGAACCGCCAGCGGGTATGTCTTCGTCAGATTCGCTTGAGCTCTCATCAGCTAGCCCGTCAAGCTCATCATCAAGGTCTCGAACATTCTTGAAGAAGGTTGTGCTGCTTTCGAGGTCGACTTCTCCTAGGAGATACGTAAAGGCAACCTCGAGACAGTTCTGTCTTCTCTGCAAGAACTGATCAGCTAGTTGATGAACCTCGCGGTCGATCTTCTTATGGGTTTCTGCAGGCATAAAAGATGATCTCTCAACATAAAACTTCGGTGCCCTGGCCTTGGGGTAGTCGACGGGGATGTCGATTCTGACCTTGATGAAAATAGTTTCCCCATCAGTGCCCCATGGTCCGTTCAATGAAGCATTAAGCGTCAAATTGTCCATGTCAATATTTTCCCATCTTACTTTGGGAAGCTGTTGGCTGACACGTAAAAGTTCCTCCTGGATAGTGTCAGGTTCAGCCCACTCATCGTCAGGATATCCGTGGCCAAATATCCCCGAGTCTTTTGACATGTGTCGTTTCGCGCTCGTTGATGCTTTTCGCTTGGTCATAGCAATGCCCTTCATCCACCCTATCTGTGATTGACTTCGATCAATGGTCTTCCCAGAAGAAACCTTGGCCTTCATCGAAGGACCCCGCCATGCCATAGTTGAGCGATGGGTCTGGCTCGTGCCTGATCGCATTCCCAGCGTCAGAGCACTTTGCTTGTGATAATTAGTGCCAGGACGATGGTCGCTCATAGTAGCAGATTTGCGATCGCGGTCCGCAGTCTCGTCTACTGTACGGAAAGTTTTGTATGTTGCGCCTTTTCGCGTAAGACTAATGGCCGGATCTGCCGGTATCCCGCGTTGATGGCCAATGGCGGCAAACGTCTTGGGATCGATACATTGAAGCTTGAGTTCGTTGTCTGTACCCCAGGAGACAAGTTGAAATTCACGGTTGTCTTTGCCATCGTCAGTTATGCCACCACGACATCTCCACAAGAATTCCTTTGCTTTGTGATCCCCATGACCAGCCCAAATATCCACCGGCACAGACGATACCTCTGTCTCTTCATCGAAGCGAGTGTCGTAGAGATAGAGGTCGCCTGGCTCGTTTTGTGGAATAGCAAGAAGTCCATGTCCGAAAGGTGTATGACGAGCTCTCCATACTGGAAAACCAGTCTCAATGGTATGTTGTAAAGGTTCTTCGACAGTGTAATCCCAAAATTTGATCCTCTTATCGATAGAGCAAGAAACAATCGCCTTGGGATCAGACCGGTTCCAGTCCAAGCCGTATATCTTAGACTTGTGAGCTTTGATAGACTTGAGAGGCTCTGATGAGCGGCGCTCATCCCAAATGTGCAGCCACCGATCGTGGGCTGAAGCAAGAATATGAGATGCTTGGCGGTTATATTTAACTTGAGATGCACCAGCAGTCCAATCGCAAAACGTCAGAACGGGCTGACGTGGCCTCCGGAGATCCCATGCGTGGATATACCCATCTACTGAGCAGGTTGATAGGAGATCAGGATGGTGAGCAGACCAGTTGACGTCAGTGATGGCACGACTATGGCCTTGCAGAGAGTGCTCAATAGCGCCTGAGCTCGAGTCTTCTCTACGATTGAGATTCCATACAAGCGCACGATGGTTGGCCGCCGAGACGATCCAGTAATCCCGGGCGGCGAACGGGGACCATTGGACATCCACCACGAGCCACGGAAGACCGTGAGTTCTTAGTCGTCGAGGAGGGCTGTATGGCGAATCCAGATCTATGATTGCCAGTCCATCAGGCCTAAGAAACATCAGTCAAAACTTGTTCATGTAGGCTCACATCATGTAACCTACGAAGCTAAAGCGACGTCTCGCCCTGCAGGGGAGATGGTGGCTGAGCCGACTAGGCCGTCGACGTGGATGGTACCATCAGACTCGAAACTTTCACTCTCATACGCCGACTTGATGACTTTACCCTTCTTAGGGGTGTCGGTGTGTTGGTCGAACGAGGGCATGATGACGGGTGTATCAAGAGGCTCTCGCGACGTTCCTCATGTCATAGCTCATATGAGGTAGGGATTGCTGATTTTGTTGGAGCTATGGTATACGGCGTACTGCCACTGAAGGGCTTCGGGTCATGTCATCATATGAAGAGTCCAATTCGTTAGAGCTCACTTCGCAGGAAAGCGAAGGGTCGTTAAGGGATATTGTTGAACGCAGATGGTATATACAGAGTGTAAATGAGGTTGTCCAGTGAAGCTCGCGTCGCCATCCATAGCTGGATGGTTAGATTGACAGGAGGTGGTCAGAGCGCGTTATCATGTTCCACAAGTACCACCCCTGGTTTTCGAAGTGATTCGGTACGGGCATCCCCCGCCATTATGTAGGTACCTACTACTAGGTGGCTGACGGGACCTTCCGCGCCCTTTATCAGGCGCATGTCGTGGGACCTTTATGACAGCCTGAACGATACCGTGACTACATTCATGGAATTTCTTTAGATGATCACCAATTTATTGGCAATATTTATCACTTGCTTTAGTTGCTCACTTGGTAGATGCTTGACTTTGAGCGTTGCGTAGCCCGTTAACTATTCATTTTCCAGCTGTTACCAAATATTCATTGTCCTTTTGGCCTTTTTTGCCCCTCGATTGCTTGACTTCTCTACCTGCCCCGCCGCAGTTGGGTACCCGCCTTATTTCAAGGATTCAGACTTCACCCAAGCACGACCCTTCACTGTCAAAGACGCAAAGCCGCGATACGATATACACGCTCACCGATCTCAAAACCTCGCATACCTCAACCGCCAAAATCTACAAGACTACCAAACCTGCACCGCAATAGCCCAGACCGTCCAGATGGCTCTCCCAAAGCGAATTATCAAAGAGACGGAACGGCTCATGGCCGAGCCGTAGGTCATCCCCCAGGGTCTTGTCTTGCGCCATGACATCGCATTTAACACCAGTACGATACAGTGTCCCAGGAATTAGTGCCGTTCCCCACGAGGACAACCTTCGATATTTCGATGTCCAAATCCACGGCCCTGCTCAGTCTCCCTACGAGGGTATGTTGTTTACCGACAGACACCACTTCGTTCCGGCTCTTGACTAACGGTCGCAGGCGGTGTCTTCAGCCTCGAGCTCTTCCTTCCCGACGACTACCCCATGACTCCTCCCAAGATTCGATTCCTTACCAAGATCTTCCACCCCAACGTCGACAAGCTTGGCCGCATCTGTCTTGACGTTCTCAAGAGTGGGTTGAACACCGAGTTCCATGAAGGGCAACGAAACTGACAAATGCTCTAGACAACTGGTCTCCCGCACTCCAGATCCGAACTATCCTCCTCTCCATTCAAGCCCTTCTCGGTGCTCCTAACCCCGACGACCCTCTCGCTGCGGACGTTGCCAAGAGCTGGAAGGAGGACGAGCAGGCGGCTATCGCAACCGCCAAGGAATGGACCGCCAAGTACGCGACACCTTGAAGAAGAGAACCGGAACAGAACAGGATATAAGCATAAAAAGAACCAGACTTTAAACGGCCTCGGATGACCAAGTTAGGAGCACAATGCTGGAGTTTCGGGGCCAACTGATGTCTCATGGAGAGCATTCGGCTTGGAGTGGATACAAGGGCACTTGCAAGTTTGCGCTTGGTGTTGTCTTATAGAACTGAATTTTCTTCGTTTTTTTAAGAGACACATTGATACTGATTTAAAACTGACCGGTCCAGATTTACTGATAATGTGCGACGAATGGGCTTGAGTTCAGCCATCCGTTGCTCGGCTACTTTCCTCTCACCATTGATTCCCTGACGATAATCTGATCTCGTGTGTTTCGATATTTACTCACTATTTTTCCAGCTTCATCTGGATAGGGGCAAGCGAGTCCAACGTACTTTGACAAGTGAACAGAAGTCGCCAGTAGAGTTCGTGAATGCATCGTCATATCCGGCCCTTGCTTCAGTTAACTCTCAATTATGGTTCAATATGCGCACTGCATGCTGTCGCCAAAGCTTATACTTGCGAAATTCGGAATCACACATTGTAAGCTTTTCGGGAAGGGTAAAAAAAAGCTCAAAGCGCATACAATTACGTGTCAGAAAAGTCAACTGTGAAAGTACAGATATTATTTCTTCATCATCATCTCCGCTGAACCTTTCCCATTCTTCCTTTTGTTCATCTCTAGGGTGTCCCAAGAAAGCTCAGAACGCGGTATTACTTCCAATGTTTCCAAATATGAGAAACTCCATGCCACTATTCGAGAAGACTGCCGAGGCTTCTAGTCTTCGGAATGTCAAGCCGGTTCTTTTTAAGCGGCTTGAAATTGCGGCTGGTGAGGACACCAAAGTTGGATCAGTCTTGAAGAGGGCCATAGAATCCGCACCCTTGTTTAAGGAAAAGCCATTTGGTATCTTCAAGACTTTCGACAAGGGCCTCCTCGGCAGTTATGTAACCACAACCCATCTTGTTGTTACGGCGCCAGGTGATGAGGTATGTTTCTATCCTTCTTCCCTTGAAAACTCTAGTCGCTAACGGAATACAGGGGTATTTGGCTGTGAATATTGCAAGTTTCACTGCAGAGCAGGTGCCTTCCTTCGCCACCATATGCGCCGACCTCAACGATCTCAGCTGCCGAATTCCTGCCAAAGACTGGCAATCCCTCTCTACTTACGAGCAGCGGTGTGTGATTCTGGCTGCTATTCCCCAGCCTCTGGTTCAGCGACTTGGTTTGAACGTTAGAGAAAGGCTTCGTCATTTTGTCGAACAATCCCTTGACAAGATACTTGGCATGAACCTTTCCCCCAAAGTCATTCATGATTATAACGGCAGTTCTGCTCGACAGGCTTATCCTAGCCATCAAGATCCCACTTTCATCAAAGTTCAGCATGTACCCACGACCTATCAACCCTTTCAGAAGAGTGAGACGTCAACCGCATCTGTGGCCCAGGTTCAAGGCAAATATGGCCTCGGCGAACATGGTCTCGGTGGACATCGCGAGCGTAACGGAATGATCGATGCTAGCTCCAGTGTTCAAAGATACGCTCCAGAGGGACCGGCAACATATAACGAGACCAACAAAACATCTCCACTATCCGACGATACCACAGAACGAATTCGTAGTAGCGAGGTTCTCGGGTGGAGTCGTCTAACTGACCCGCGTCCTATGCACGAACAACTCATTCATGAAATGCGTATTTCGACTCTCAATGATTTTGATTATGGATTGCAAAGCGACATCCATGCTCCTCGCATGGTTCTAGAAAGCGTCTGGGATACAACATGGGCGCAGGACTCAACTCGTCAGGAGCAGCCAGTTCAATTTTCACCTGGTCCATTATCAATACTTCCTCTTCGCCAGCCTCTCACACCATCATCACATCCTCCTCCCCAGTCTCCATACTTCTATCTACCACCCCGCCTCGCTAACCCACCACCATCAACCACCTATTCTCCTACACGTACCCTACCTCACAGGGTTATCGAGGGTCCAAGTCCTTTTTTGTTTTATTAGAGAAGTTGTTTTCTTTCATGACCTATTTCAGTGTATTTTCGAATTGGGGGTATACTACAGGGGTTGCGCCACGAGCCTACTTATAGGTGAAGCGGAAACAGATCACAAGAACAATCAATCAGACTCGAATTAAACTTGAAATTTCTCGGTCATGTCAAAAGCCATCGTAAGCCCTCTATCATGTTCTTCTCGGATACTAAAGCTTGGTCCAAGTGAGGGGCTTTGAGCCAGTACGTATGTGGCCATCCCATCTCAACTTTGACTCGAACCTCGATACTCGCCTCCTTGAGAATCATTGCGTAACAGAGTCCGTCCGAGTATAGAGTATCGTTAGAAGCTAGCTGAATCCAAGTTCGAGGATGGCCCTCCAGCTCGGTTTCCGTGGCCTCGAGTGGCAGTTGCTCAAGGCCGTCCCTTGGCACATCTCGACTTAGATATCCACCCAGCGACGTGATAAATGTAGGAGAGACGCTAGTATGATAAGGCCGTAATTTTTCGGGGACGAACTCCTCGCCGCTGGCTCTATCGGCTGTAACAGGACACCTTAACAGGAGGCCATAGATGGATCCTCGAGGTACCGCTTGAGCTACCGCAGTTGCCATCTGCCCACCGCTTGAACTTCCTACAACAACCGTCTTGGCAGTTGAACTATGCAGTACTCTGAAACCATCCATACAATCTGAAAGGGATGTATTTGCCAAGTTTTGGGGCAGGAGACGGTACCCAATGGAGTAGAGGCGAATTCTAGCTATGCCGGACTTGATAAGATGCCGGCACGAAAGCTCTTCGCTATCTGCTTCCCCAACTTTGAGGCCACCTCCGTGGTAGTATATAATGATGACTTCAGATTCTTGAGGCTCACTCTTTGTAAGATCGAGCTGGAGAATGGGAATTGGGTGCCCGTCCACGGACGAGGGGATTGTGAACTCCTTCTTGGTGACTCCTTGAGATAGCTCATGATCTCGTGCACCAGGCGCTGTCATTCGTGTGTATAAGTCGCGACACTCTCGAGCATAAAATGGTTGCCTTTCTACGACGGAGTTGAATACCCGCGCAGGGGCCCTCCGCTTGACTTCGTTTTCATGCTCCAGCCAGGCGGGGTCTAACTGAGGTGCCGTTGCGAGGACATGAGTCTCAAGGTCAGGATCGGGGAATACCATGACAGCTGAGACTTGATCAAAGTCGATTTCTTGTGAAATATGTCAAGATCCAATTAGTGTTGCCTATTGGTTACACGAGGGATATTGTGTGTTAACTAAGTCAATAGATTCAGGCTAAAGACGTCAAGAAGTCCACGTGACCCTGCCATCAGACACATACCTTTTTAACTTGATCCAAAACAAATCCAGGTACTCTGTAAGTCAAGTAAGGTGGTCAGGGTCGAAACAATGTTTTCATCTTAGAATATGCTATTTCGTGGGTTTCCCAGAGCTTCTCTAACCAAGACTTTGGCAACTATGGGGTGTCAACATGACTGAAATCTACTTTGTTGTACCCTACTTATTAGCTGAGCCAATGATTATTGTATCGTAATAGTTTGCCAAAATGCTAGAAAAGAGCCACCATGTCCTAATCGGCTTCATGAGCCTATGGCTCTAAAGAGTAGGTCAGGTACCCGTACGTTCAGTGTTGAGATACAGGGTACATTACACAATCATCCAACTCATACTGCAACACGAAACCCGTCGATAGCATTACCACTGAGAACACCAAGACAGAATTTTTCCATGGTTACTTTCCTCCAGTACAAGAGAAGCAAGCAGTGGCAAAATATATTAGAGCAATAACTATTCACCTAGGTAGACTACTTCTAAGTTTGTTACGGCCCAGGCTCAACCGCTGGGCAAAGTGGAAAGTGCCTACCTGTAGGCACTCTCGTAGCCAGCCCGTTCGTACCCTCGTTTATGTGTTGCAAGTCCTGATTACCAACCTACCCATAAGGTACCTACCTAGTTCACAGGTTGATTGAGCTACAAGGGTACCGGCTTTTGGGAACAAACGGGCAGGTGCCGACAGGATTATTACAACCAGTTAGTGCAATACAAAGCATTCAATGGCAAAACTTCAAGAACTATGGATGAAGCTCAGGAATTATCAATTCTTCCAGATGCCATATCAGATACAACACAGTATCACTCCAAGCATTATACGTCCTCTCAGCACTAGGCTTCCTCCTAATTAGTGTCAAGGGGCCTGCTTAATTGAAATCGGAATAATTAAGCACAGAGGAAATATTGTAGGTGGTTGGGTATGAGGAAAACCTGGGTTCTGCCTCGGGTTCTCGTATCTACAATGCTAGAGTACACAACGCGAAGCCGGAAAAGGGATATCGCGATTCGTTTAAACCACAGCCAAGTCGCCAAACTTCTCCTGTAGCGGGGGTTAGAAGTGTCGTGTGATTTGTAGTCCGGATCACATACCTTGTAGCCTGGCACCATCCATCGGCCCTTGGAAACGAGCTGAGCAGTCTTCTCGTCGATGGACTTCTCGGCAGCGGCAACCTCGTCCTGTAAATAGTGAGAATCGGTCCAATGGTTTCGGAAATGATGATACGTACGACAGTGAGGTCCTCAAATGGTCGGGCCTCCTCAATGTTCTTGAGGGTAGCGGCGAGGTCCTTGAGCTCGAGGTCAACGGCCTGCTTGGTAGCCTCGGCGTTCTTGACGGCTTCAGCCTCGAAGGCGTCAATGGCCTTTAGCTGTCGGCTGACATCGTAGGTGACGGGCTTGAAGGCGTTGAATCGCTTTTCGATCTCGTCGACGATGGCCTGGTTCTTGAGGACGGATCGGTACTGGGAGAAGTCGACGGAGGTGGGCTGCTCCTGGAGCTGCTGAACCTTGCGGCGGACGTCCTCGTTGCGCTTCTTGAAGGCCTGGAGGGAGGCAACGGTCTGACCACGGAGACCGAGGGAGCTGGTGACCTTGGTCCAGTCAAGCTTGAGAGCTGCGCTTCGCTGTCGGAGAAGGGGAAAATTAGCTCATGGCATCGTAGGGCGTACGGGCGTGCGATTCGAGCCGGAGAAAAAATCCGACGACATCTATGTTCAGTCACACGCGCCAATTGATGAATTGAACTTACAGTCGCCATTTTGAGGAAGGTTGCGATTTCGAGAGAGCGGAGATGATGATCTTGATTGATTGTTGATGACTTTGCCGAACTTCGCCAGGGAACAACCGGGCGCTAGCAAGTCACGTGCTGCCATCCAGATATCCGACCAGCGGCGTTTTCGGGACCCCTCATCCATCGAAGCTCAGGCTGGGGCTCAGGGTCAGACACGGCAGGTAATTGAAGCTCAAAAGCCTGGAAAATGCTTAGCGACATCTATTGATTTTGCAACCATGATTGGCGTATAATCTACTTTGAGATTGGAACTATAGTGGACAATAGTTGTTGCACCCGGAATTATATCCTCGGCCACTGGATTACATAGGTAGTCACTACAACGGTTCTAAGTAGACAGTAGGACGCATGATGGTAACTTCAAGAGTCATGTTTGACGGATGTGGGTGTTATTTCCCTTCAATTGTTTCCGTTATTTGGCATCAACTCCATTCCGCAGGGTACAGTTCACCCAGAACTAATACAGAGCCCAATGTTCGTCCCATGCACAAGCTTTTGTGGAAGATCGTCCAGCCAGAATGTCATGCCTAGATACTTAGGGCCATGATGGAATTGACAATATCATTGTCGTTCTCCTTCAATGCCTTGACAGCCTTTGTGCGGCTGACGTTGGCTTGGGTCATGACGAGCTCAATGTCCTTATCCTCGAGTCCGGAAGCGTCGACCTCCTCGTCATCCTCCTCCTCCTCCTCCTCCTCGTCATCCTCGTCCTTCTTCTCCTCGGTGGTCTCAGCAGCCTTGCTGGGCTCGCCGTGGTTGTGACCAGAGTGGTCCTCGGCGTTAGCGGAGGCGAGCTGCTGAGCAGCAGCTTGTTGAGCAGCGGCGTTGACGTCCTCGATCTTGGCCTCACCGAAAACACTGCATCAAAGGTCAGAGGTCAATCCGTATCTAGATAGCGAGCCAACTCACATGTAGGTGTTGCTGTTGGGAGACTTGTAAACCTCGGGGTTGTTGATGACGAACAGGATCTGGAGCATGTGGGTTAGCATCATTACTCACTCTACCCCTCCAATCTGCCTGGGATTCTTTGTCACTCACGTTCTTGGGTCGTCGAAGAGTGACACGGGTGATGCCGGGGATACGGGTGAGGTGCAGCTTCTCGAGGGCCTTGCGAGCCTTCTTCTCGTTGCGGTTGTGGATCACAGTAGAACCAGCGGGAAGCTGGCCCTCGCCAACCTCCTCAACCTCGGAGTCGTCGCTGGAGTCATCCTCGTGCTCCTGGACAGTGGTCTTCTTGGGCTCCTCGTCGGGAAGTTCTTCAACGCGGGGGTTCGACATTTTGGCGACTGGTGCGGGCACAGATGTTAGTAACTCTACCTAGCCAATTCTTTGGTGAAGATTTTGTGGCCAGAAAATCTTCCCGTTACCGCCAAAATTGATGGCAAAATAACATAATGAACGGAACTGCAGCTGCGTACTTACTTGTTTTGCTGGTCCCAGTTACGTCTGTTTGCTGGCCTGATCTTTCACGTCGTCGTTTTGTGATGGGGATACCTCTCGCACAGCGATAATTCTAGGGCTTGGTGGGAGGTGGGAACTAAGATGCATTAGGTAATCAGGATTTGCGTCGCTACTCCCCCTCAGTGACGACGGAATTTTTTGATGGACATTGGGACGGCAATTAAGGTTGTTATGGAATCAGATAGATGCAAATGCAGACAGCGAATTTTTGGGGTATTCATTTCATTTTTATTTTGGCTACAGTTCACAATGAATCCATGTTCTTTTTTGATGCTCCTCATGCTTTGAATTCAGTTGTTGATCTCAGAATTTCCGTATTGACGCCGTTCATCATGACGATGAGTGTGACATACAGCCTTCCAGAACGGAGCAAAAGAGAATCCAGCAGCCTCTATACCGCCGTGATGTGTTTCCTGCCCTGTTCCGTGCCTCTCGATCTAAACCCGACCTGCAAGCACCTCCGTGACTCCAGCTTAATGACCCATTTATGCGGAGGCCTTGATCTTGGCCAGAGCCTTGCGCTCCTCGAATCGTCGCTGCTTCTTGAGTCGGAGAACCTTGAAGCGGTCGAAGTCGGTAAGACCCTTCCTCCGCTCAATCTGATCCCGCTTCTTGGCCCAGTTGGTCTCCTCCCACTTGGAGTCGATCTCGGACTTCTCCCAGAGCTTTCGGACGACACCAGTTCGGGAACCGCGGTTAAGGTCCTCGACGATAAGAGAGGAGAGGAGGACCTTGCTGAGAGGAACGGCCTGTCGGGGAACGGCGAGCTTAGGGTTCGCGGAAGGACCGTCGACGAGAATCTGTGATGGGTTAATACCGTGCGCTGCGGTGAAGTAAGCAGGCAAAACCTACTCGCTTGTGGTCGATAATCTCGACGATCGTGGCCAGACGGCCCGTGAAGGGGTGGTCGCCGTTGATAACAACGACACGGCCAACCTCAACGAGGCGCCAGTTCGAACCCTCAATGACTGCGTCGCCCATTGTGACGGTGATCTATGTAGTGGTCGATTAGTCGAATGTTCAGAAATCGTGCGCAGTGATTGTTCGAATGCAGCTGCGATCGTAGGAGTCGAGGTTCATACCAGTTGTCGATAATGCTGTCCCGTTAGTTGGTTGTTTGCTGGAGCCTCGCACCTTGAAGTCGCTAAGGAAGTTTTGATAAAAAAGATATTGTGCGGCTTTGCCCTAAAACTAAGCAGACCACAAGCCGGACTAACATTCCGCCGCCAGTCGCGTTCCGGGCCCACCTCATCAATTGTGCACGGGCCAGCCTTTCGCTACAGCTTCAAAAGAAAAATTCTTGACGATTTCTAGACTTCTGCTGCTAAATCTCTTCGTTCATCGAAGAGACAGACAGCTTTCTCAAGTGCATCAAGGTAAGCATTGTGTATTTCTCTTTATCCCCTTCTCTCGCGTACTAGGATGAGGTAATTTGCGATTGATTCTGTCTGATGGCTCTCTTTCGCCGGAGTAGCTAAATCGGACGGAAAGCTGATATTCAATTTCTTACATATTCTGAAAGCACCAAATGTCTTCCGTTTAGTCTTGCATGATCTTGCGCTTTACAATGACTAACCAAGCCTATAGTGATGCACTCGAGATTGGATTTGTTCTAAACGTTCAGTATGCGAACATGTGTGGCTTTTTTGCTTGTTCACAGGACGGAGACTTTTGAACTTCACGGACATATGCAGGAGCATGGTTTTAGATGTAGTTTTAGATGTGGCTTCGAATTTAATTATTAATTCATCCTTTCCCGAATCATTTGCCTGCAATGAACCGGCCGTGATTTAGAAGTGTTGTGTTGTATGGTACACTTAAGCCTTGCCCTTTCGCTTCAGCTCCTCTTCCTCCTCAGCCTGCAGCTCGGCGTCGATCTTGGCGCCCTTAGATGGCTCGTTTCCATGGGCGCGTGCCTTGCAGTTAATGTTAGCATAAAATATCAAAATGGATCTGCATTGGACTCACGGGCAGAGTGGGATCCTGCTTTGATTGGGCGGTCTCGAGATCGTCACCAGCATCGGACTTCTTCTGCTATGCATCAGTACGGGCCCAGTGGATAGCAAATCGCGGCGCATTGACGAACCTCCTCAGCAGCTAGTCGGTTGGCAATCGATCGCTCATCCTCTGTCAATTTGTTAGATTCTTCTCCTTGTCTTGGGTTTATCAGAGCATCTTACTGGGGTCAAGGTTGCTGTGAGAGTTCTCCTTGCCCTCGTTATAAGGGTCCTGGGTCTTGCGCTCAGACTCGGGAGCGTTCCTTTGGTCACCAGCCTCGTAGACGCCACGGTTACCAACGTTGGAGTAGCCAGACATGATGATAGTATGGAATGTGTTTTGGGGTTTGGTTGTTGAGAAGAAATTAAAAGGTGATGAGATGAGATGTAGATTGTATGAAGAAAGCTTTGGATTGACTGTGTGACCTTTTTGTAGTTCACTTCGACGATGAAACTGCCATGGTCGGTCGATTGCCCTTCTCCACAGCCTGACTTCATAGAATACGTCATTGTAAAGTCCTTGGTCACAACATCGAATGCATTGGATCGCAATCGCAGCAAATACGTCATAATGGAAGAGAAAGCAATGATTTAGCTCTTCCATTAGGGTTTCTGCAACAATGCTGGTGATAGTCGATCTTCTAGCGGAAGCGGTTGGGCATGGCTTGGCAAGGAAATTGTCCCCTGATCAACCACAAGAAGATTCCAACTATGAGGCCACGTGAGAAGTTCATTAACTACATTTCATGGCTACAGATTGAGATACGATGGCCTATTTGTTGAAACCAGATGCAAAATTTATTGTTTTCTTGGATTGGTCGTGTGTCGCCGCAAACTTTGGCACCCTTTTCTAGGTAGGTTGGAGTTGGTAGGCTTAAGCGATCGAGATGAGACTACACACTCATGGGTAAGACAGTAAAAGAAAAGGTGATATCTGCTGCCTTTTTCTAACAAGATTGCCCCGTCGTAGCCTGCGGTTATATTCAGTGTTACCGAAACAACGCTTGACTGCTTTGAATATGTTTTATGTGCAATCACTCGGTAGCTTTACATTGCTTTTTCACCCGTTTGGAGTGTGCATCGGCTTGATACATGTCCTTCCTCGGAGCTTTTGGGGGAGAAAAACACGTAGTCCTACAAGATTGTGGTATACTAAAGATGATTATAGTAGTCGAAGCTGTCATTACCTTATATATTGCAGTCCTTGGGTTATTCTTAATGGATATTGGCAATCCTATGCTTTGATATCCATGCACTCGACCAGGGTTTTACTGTAAGCGCTGCGAGACGGAAGATGGCGGGTGTTGTGGTGGGTCTAAGTACGGGCCAACCGCAAACCCGAGCCATTAAGTCATCTTCGGTGTGACAAGCTTCACGAAGCTATCCCAAATCGGAGCTCCCAACATCAACCTCTCTTGACAATCGTGAATCCTCCAATTGTCGTCTCAACATACACCTTTTAATATCAATCAGACAAAATGTTCCGCTTTGTAAGTTAATTATCCAAGACCTAACTCTCTCAATTATTAACAAAGAGCAGCACAAGACACTCGACATCGTGACGGTCTTCCACAAGGCTAGCTCTCCGGCATCCGTGAGAGTCGCCAACCTGCTCAAGCAGGTCTCTGCCAATGCCGCATCTGGTGCCACACTTGACCAAGCGAGCGATCATTCTGCCCAGACGACGCCTATTCGAGACCAATTTGAGCTCGATATCACCGAAGAGCCTCCTACAGACGACCAGGTCAAGACGATCCTGGAGTACGTTGGAACCAGCGGTATTTCCAACGTCGTCAAGGGCGCGAACACAGAGAAGGATGCCCTCAGGAAGTTTAAGGAGAGCAAAGAAAACTTCATCCGGCCAGTGGTACGTTCATTCTTTGCCCCCTGATATCAGCATATCTCGACTAACAGCATCTCCAGGTTGTAGACTGGAATAATGGCAAGGCCATTTCTGGCGAAAACGAGTCTGAGATTCTCAAGCTTCTCAAAGCACAGAAATAGTGGCTTTCTTTATAAGCGTTCATGAACACATCCTACATCTCCCCTTGTAAATACTGTACCAATGATCGCCTTTATCTGATCATAAATCATATCGACAGAATGCTCCCAAGTGAAAGAACCGGTCTAGTACAATAGATCAGCCGAAAGCTTAGCCTTCGAAGCTCCATGGGCGATTCTATACTTGCCTAGGCTCAAGTGCCTTGCCGTTGATGGTGTTGCGAAGTTCCCCTAGTCTTAAGTATATGCGGGTGGGCGCTTTTGGTCACGAAAGGACACCGACGCCAGCTTCCTCCGATCGAATCGAATTGTTCCTAGCTTGATGAGTGGCCACCAAAGAATACAAAAGGGAGTGCAAACAAACCTTAACGGAAGTGACGGGAGTATATGGTTATGTGCAGCGGGAAACAGCAAACCCTTGTTAGGCACAGGCAACTTGACAGATTGTGCTCTTTGTGCGTGAACAAAATAAGACTAACCGGCGCCTCATTTCGTCCTCCTCTACAATACCTACCTCTTCATTAGGCTCGAGATATTTGTTCAAAACCCCTAGCGAAAGAAGGCATATCGGCCATCTACCCAGGCACCAGATTGCCATTTGTTTCCTTTGGTGGTTTGCCCTAGATACCAAATGGCCACTGCCAGCTGGTAGTATCTCATTGATGGATATTGGATCATTCACTTTGCCAGCCCAACCGCCAATGCCAGTTGCCAGTGGCAGTGCCAGTGCTGGTGCCAGTGCTATTGCCAGTGCCAGTGCAAGGCCAGTGACGGCGACGGCATCGCTGCCCCCCTCTTTTCTTCCATTCGGTTCCTTTTGTTTTTACTTTCGCGTGGCCTTCTCTAATTCTAACCTTCTCTTCTGCGCACAACTCAAGAACCATCAACACCGCCCTTCCTCCTCCCTCAACCTCACGCCATCTTGTGTTGAGCAATCGAAGGAAGGAACAGCTTTGATCTGAAGTATCCTACTCACATTGCGATCGAACCTCAAGGTCATTCGCTTGATTTAGTTCGACGTCGGGTGCTTCCATTCCCCTAAGGTAAGTAACCAAAAGCTTTGCTCTAGCGTGCCGTGATTCACTGGGGCTGGTGCTTCATCTCCTCAACTACAAGATTCCGGTTCAAGGCAGATGGCACAAACCTCCTTGAGAATGAAACACTTGTGATCCATATAGGTACTAATCACTGTCGACAGGGAACATCATGGCCCAACCTCATCCCCTCTATATGGGGGACTCACCACCCTTGGGGCCACTACAGCCGCCAATTCCGCACATGGATCCAGAACGAGTATATGCTAAAGACCAGCCACCCAACTTGCGGGAAGCTTTTACTGAGTTTTACCCAAATGGCCTCCCGAATGTTTACAAGATGCTTCAGACCCCTGGTGTGGAGGGTGTCCCCCAGACCTATGTCGAGGACTACCTACCTATTGGGTTCTATACGAACCCCCAACTGAACGCGAGAGCCATCTTCTCAACTCAGAATGGACTGCGGCCTTTCCGTCATATGCAGCACCTGTTGCCCCAGCGTCGGGTTCATCTCTGGACCAAGGACGAGATCCAATCCGTATGCAACTCGCTGCGCAACCTTTACTGGGATCACATGAAAGGTATGCAGCAACCGTACTGTTGGGATAGTCTGTGGACATATTTCGATGCATGCGACATTTACAACTACGGAGCTTTAAACCTCTGGAATGTGGTGAACCAGCTGTTTGATGAGAACAAAATGATCTATCTGGATCTGACCAAAGAGGTCGCCATCGAGATTGGCCACTGGGCTGACGAGTGGGTGACTAATGAGAACAACTGCACCAAACTCCTGCAATGGGATGAAGCACAGGGTCCTTTTCTTCCTCTGCTCACGGAAGCCGATTGGAAACATATCGGCAACATTCAGGATGAAGCAATGCCACTCATCGCAAGTGCCCTAAAGCACCGCCGCACACTGTTGCTCTCACCCGAGAAACTAAGGCCCAGCGCGAAGCCCAATCACTTGGTCACTTCTTGCGCAAACAACAGTCTTGAGAACTGGTTAGGTATGTACAATTATCCTTTGGCGACTATGATTTGATGCTAACATGTATACAGCTGGACAGCGGATCTTTACACCTGCTGGTCTCCCATCCCCTCCGGAAGCTCGATCTCACTATTGTTCACCTACATCCAAAAACGCATCTGCGCCGGTGACTGTGCACCTCGGAAACCACTACTATGACCCGCCAAGTGGTAAACGTGTACCCAGTGCTGTGGAGGCACTGCACCAGTCTGCAGCCGCCGCTGGGCCAGCCAGCCAGGCCATCGCGCTAAAGCAGCCCGAAACGGACAATACTCTGGCTTTGGAAACTCTTCGGGCGTCGCCCAAGATCAGAAGTAAATCTACTGAGCCGTTTCCTACGCAGAGCTTGCCGTCTTTCAACCCCACCAACGATGAAGTCAGCGAAACTGTGACCCTCTCATGTGCGCAGGTCAACAGTGCGCAGCCTAGAAGCAGTGAAGACCATGAGTATGAGCAGTTTGATGCACTTACTCCGACGAAGATTGGACGACGAGGCCGTGACAACCCGCGAGTCACACAAGGAGCTTCCAAGTCTACAGTGACCGCATCGCTGCCAGGTTCAGCTGTGATGGGTTTCTCAGAGCTTGCTGCCACCTCAGGACACGCTGGCGAGGATCCCCAGCAGGCGAGCCATGCCACCCAGCCCTCACCTAGTAGCCTGCAAGCTGGTTAGGAACCAGCTCAGACTACTTCGAGCCCATCGAAAGAGGACCAGGGCTGCCGAAGTGGCAAGAACAAGGGCGCAGAGCCACGTATGAGTACCAACAAAGAACTTAAGAAGGGTCAGCGACCAAACCGAGCTCTTGCTCGCTCAGGGCCTCACGACCCAAAGGGTACACAGTTCCCTAGCAACGCGAATGTTCTGGCTCGTTCACAAAGATTGGATCCAAGCTTTCATACCAACCCCGTGGCTAGTGGTGTACCTGAGGAAATCATGGTACCGCAGCCAAATGAGATGCAAACTCCTCTGGGAATCAGTTTCCACTCGAACGGTGCTTTCAATCACGTCGCCCAGGGAGGCTATCCTACACTCCAACAAAACTATGGAGTGCCGGCTGGATTAGGCTATCGTCATTCGAGTGTGCAACAGCCGACTTTGCCTCAAAAGGGCCTTGCACCCAACCGAGGACGAAACGCCAGCGTTTCTTCTCGCTTCGATCGTTTCGAGCCTAACGATGGCCGATGGGCTCACCAACATCATCATGAGAACTTCAACGGTCCCACGCCTACATCCAACCGTGGAGGCTACCAGCGTGGTGGGCCTCGCAAAGGAGGACCCCGCCGTGGTACTCATAACCAGCGAAATGCAACTGCACCGATCATGCAACCCCAGGCCGGCCCTGATTTTGCCCACAAGAAGCGTGACGGACCGCCATGGAAGGGCGAATGGCGTCGACCGGGCTCAGACCTGATACAAGTTACATGTCAGAACGTCCAGAACGGCCTCAAGATTAATGACTATGTTCCCTGCTCCTGCCAGATGTGCGATGCTCGTAACCGCTCTGTATACATTGCCGTTGAAGGTTATCAGAACATCCCGAGCGCAGATCTGCAATCACGCATCAAGTTTGGTTTGGCTGAGCGATATGGGTTTGTAGAGGAGGTATACCCGCTACCCTCCAAAGAGCCTGGGCGTTTCATCGCTCGGTAGGTTACGACTACTATCACGCTAGAGTATATGGAAGACTGACTTTGAACAGGTTCGTTCACATTTCGTCCGTTGGCGATGCCTTGAGAATTGGCGGCGGAAACATGCCCGAACAAGGCATATCGCTCACCTTTTCGCCAGCCATGCGCTCGAAATGGACCCTTCCCAATCAGACTTACGTTCGAGAGGCTACGAGTCAAGGTATCGAACCGGCCCCTTCGGCTGCACCATTCTCTCCATACCCGTTCGGCCCTTCCATGCCCATCAATACACCAAACCCCGCTATCGCTGTTCATATTCCGCCTGGAGTCAATCATCCGGCTGCTGTCGCTCTGCCGCTCGAATACGGGGGCCAAATCTGGCCCAAGAACGAGGCGCAGCGTGGTCTTTCGGGCATGATGCAACCTCCTTTCTTTGATCAACCACCCGCCGTCACACAACCAGCAAGAGATCCACAGCAAGGCTTCTCTGAAGAACCGGGACCGACTTATGCCCAAGCTGGACTTCCTGTCCCTAACACTGTGGATTCGAATAAGGACGATGCATCTCCTGATGAGCTCCTGCAAACAAAACCACCAGCTGAAGAAGCACTTAACGAGATCCATGATGCTGAGCAAGATGATTTCACCAGCCCACCGAACGACGGCAATAAGATTGCTGGGGCCAAGGCTCGGGTTTCCTTGCCCAACAGCCCTCCCAAAGCTTCTCAGGATCTTCAAGAACCCTCCACTACGCCGACGGTCAATGATGATGCTCCTGCGGCCGTAAAGAACACAACGGCCCTGGGCGAGACTCTTGAGAGAGGGCTGGAGAACCAGGCTGGACCGAGTGTCGCACCTCGCACTCATATTACCGCAACATCAGAGTCAAGTGAGAGCAAGATGAGCCACGCTCGCGTACCTAGCACCTTCACTGAGCATGAAATCAAAGAGAGGCGCCAAGCATGGGCGAAAATTTCCATGCCTCTGAATCCACACAGGCCTAAGCCTTCTACACCGGTCAAGCCTAGCAGCGGTGATAACAAGGATAATGAAACTTTTCGTGTTCTGAAGAGTGACAGGCGTGAAGCCAACGCTATGGGATCGGAGGAGTCGACGTCAACTCAGACCATGATTCTCACGCCAGAGACTGCCAGCGTGTACGAGCCGTCTCCCGAGAAGTCCGAGGATGAGATTTCTTCACAGCACGAGGAAGGAAACCTTCCTCTCTCTCATTCGATTCAAGAGACAGAGGAAGACACAATATCTTCTGAGAAGGTTGATCATGATGAGGCACAGCCACCCGAGATTACTACGGGGTCTTCCGTAATCAAGGAACTTAAAGATGAGGGTGGACAGCCAGGGTTGAACCAAGGATCGGAACTCAATGGCTCGGGACACATGAATAAGCCTTCACAGGATTCTTTGTCGAGAACAGCGACAGGAATGAACGTGTTCAAACCTCATGGTGAAGACATTCTTGCTGAAAGCTCGCACTCGAACCACCAGCGGGAAATTCCATCGGACACTCTGCCGAGGGGCAAGGCGAAGAAGCCAAAATCGAAGTCTAAGAAAAAGCGGACAAAACCAGCTTTTGGGCCGCAAGGCAATGCAGCCGGCTCTTCTGCCAACCACCAAACCCAGGTCTCGCCTGGCCCTCTTTTCAACCACCCTCTACCTCAGACGGTTCATGCTGGCCCTGGAGGAATGAACTTCGAGCCGACATCCACTTTCGAAAGCCAAGACTCTGGTTCTTCCTCACCCACGAAGCGACACCACGAAGAGCCAGGGCAGCGTTCGACTTCTGGCCCTTTCAAGCGAAGCAAGAAGCATGGACATGCCCAGGGATCTCTTCAGCCCGAAGCGAAAATACAAGCATCGCTTGACGAATCTGATTCTCCCGATGAGGATTCTCGTGGCCGTAGAGGATTCAGAATGGGCAGAGGGGGGTCGCTTCGAATGGGAAAGCAGCGTCGACCGCGTCCTCTCATGACTGGCCCTGCACTTGCAGAGCAACATATGGACACCCAGGTGCCACTCCCCTCCTCTGACTTTGCCTTCGAATGCTCAGGACTCCCCATCCCCGGTGGCTCGCCAAGCTTGCATGGACCAGAGACTGGTTCGAGGAGTCGTCTCAACCCCAAAGCGCAGGAGTTTGTCTCTCCATCGAGACTAGCATGCTTCAACACACATACTCCTACTGAACTGAGTGGCACTGAAGCTCCAGGGAATACCACATTCGATATTTCGGCTATACCTTATAGCAATGGAAAGGAAAACGTTCAAGAGCCTTCGAAGCTCGAATGTGACAACCTAGAACCATTTCCATGCAACGATTCAGTTCCTTCTGTGGCAGCTGGTCTCATTCCGAAGCATCGTCGAGCTCTCTCGGAGGGACTTAAGAAGAGCAGCCCTGGCAAGGGAGATGCGCCTCAAGGAGAGTTGAAGAAGACACCGGGAAAGAACCAGAAGCGAGGCAAGGGCAAAGAAAGAGCAGTGACCTCAAGCGCAAAACTTGAAAAGGTCGAAGGCAAGCGGGAGACGGCCCAAGATACACCCCATACCCCTGAACATCGAGTAACCAAGATGAAGAAGCCTGGTATGATCAACGACGACTGGCCATCACTTCCTGGACCTCGTGACCGTGCGCCTTCAAAGCCGCAGACGCCGTCGATCTGGGGCGCAAAGACGAAATCGAAGGGAAATGACTATGATCCTGGACAAGACTCTCCTCTCACCAAGGAGTAAATGACGATGCACTTATCAATGAAGCATTGGGGGGAGGCATGGTAGGAGAGAATCTGAAAAGCAAATGCATTGATTTTGATATTGTTCACTTTACTTGACTTGGAGTCAATGGAAAACAGGAATGCTAATTGCAGGGGGGGGGATATTTTCTCGAGCTTGTATTGTGGACAACTTGGATTGTCCACTTTGAGATATTAGGGTGCTGTGGTTCATCATGGTAGCGAGACATGAGGAGAGTCTCGAGTTGAGTAACGGGTAGTAAAATGAGTACGTTACATTCAGAAATTCGGCCTAGTTGTCATGAGTGATTGTTCTTCTGTCATCCTCACTCTAACCAATCTACTACATCCACCAACATCTGCAGCGTGTCTAAGCTCCGAGGTCCAAGTAAATAAAGTCACATGGCAGGGCAGAAATGCGTTGGAGGAAGGTGGTAACTTTTATGTAGAGCCTCGGCGCTTTGCTACGAGACACGCATTCAAGTTGTTTCTATATAAAGGCACCTGGCCCTTTAGAAACACTCTTACGAGGACTACACAACGCCAAAACACAAACATACGTTGGTCGGTGTATCGAATTGTAGGTTCAGTAGTG
The DNA here is from genome assembly GCA_013266185.1 of Fusarium sarcochroum. NCBI lineage: Eukaryota > Fungi > Ascomycota > Sordariomycetes > Hypocreales > Nectriaceae > Fusarium > Fusarium sarcochroum. Next base: position 17,532 of record JABEXW010000395.1, on the reverse strand, counting down.
GTACAATGCTCTCTTATCGCATGCTTATTTTGATCTTTATGTACATCTCATTGTCGTGAAGCCCGCCTCCAAGGCTCTACCATTCGTTCCTCTACCCTTTCACGAAATCAAGTAAAGCTCGCTTATTGCGTGGGCTGAACCAGTCCAGTAACAGCGTCCTCGATCTGTTTGTCGGAAAGACCCTCGAGGATCTGTGACTTTTCGGTGCCTCGCTCTGTGTATGCGGCGTCAGTAATACGGTCTCGGGTTTCCGTGGCGGCCTCTGTTGATCGGGGGAGATGGTTTGGGCATCGAAGTAACTGTAGGCAGTATGTAATACGAACCGTATCGGGCATAGACCTTGGGCTGGGTACCAGCGGCCTCACGAATAAGAATGGGAGTGTTGGGGTTGTTGCGCTTCATGGTAGGGTACGCCCGGGTAATGAATGATCTGTATCGGCGCGAGGAATAGGGTCAGTCCAACTGCTCTCGAGCTCTGTATTCCCTCTGTAATGTTCCCAAATTGTCTCCGTATACCAATTCACTCAATTGGGTCATTGTCGTGTCGATTGTTGTTGTTGTCGTCGCTGGGATCGTCGCTCGGAATAGGTAATGATTGAAACGTACCGAAGAGCCGCGCTTTGCTCCGAAGTCTGGCAGAAGAGGAATCGCACCTCGCGGAGGGACTTTGTGAAGGCGTACTTGCCGGACATTGTGGGCGGATTGGTGCTTGGATCGTAAAGGCAGCGCAGCGAAGGAGTCGGGTCGACCTTGAAGTGCTAAGTAATTGCGAGCTTGTGGTTGGCAAGGCTCCTCTATGAGGCTCGGGCGGAATAAACTGAAAGGCGGTACCCGTACGGTACGTACTGCATAAAAAGCCCATGTCGTAATAATGCAGCGCTGTATCTGCATAAAGCCTAGTTATGTATTGCTCCGGTGCCGCTGACACACTTGACACTTTTTCCCCCATGCAGTTCTCAGTAACCCCGGGCACACGATATCTCCGGTTTCCGGGCGTCTGCCGTTAAACGCCCCAAAAGTTTACCTGTTTAGCGCACCGTCCACTAAGACCACAGCCTGAAAGTTGGGTCATCTCGGTGCGACAGTGACCGACCCTTGCCCCAACATCCCGTTCTCGTCAAGCTTCTCGCCGACCTTGAACCTCGTCTTTTGACTCCCTCCCTGTGCTCCAGAACCATCTCCCCTCCACCAAAGAGATAAACGTGTAAGTCGGCAATCCCTTTGTTAAGAGTTGATGCAATTGCGTCATTCTTTTTCGACTTGCTGCATTTTTGTCGCTTGTCGCAGATGACTTTACTGCGCGCGCGAACATCCACTGACTGGATTTGATATTGATACTGATACTGACAATCGCATTTTCAGAAACGACCATGGCCTCGCCCGCAAACACCCTCTTCCGCGCCTCGCGCCCTCTCTTCCGCCAGGCTACCCTCGCTGCGCCTGCTCGACAGGCCTTCCGTTCGCAGGGCCAGCAGGCTTTCCGTCAGAACTTCTACCAGGGCGGCCGTCGATGGCAGAGCACTGATGGCGCTCAGCAGCAGCCGCAGGGCTGGTTCAAGCGTATGTGGGAGAGTGAGATCGGTTTTAAGACTGTGCATTTCTGGTGAGAATCCGCGAAAGCTCTAGATGGGATTGTGGGGAAGGTTTGCTAATATGCGTGATTCCAGGGCTCCCGTCATGAAGGTTCGTCAACGACACTATCTACCTACCATCCCATGATATCCAAATCACGGTTCCCAGCCATACTCATAAACCAATCAATCACGTCGCAAATGCAACAAAAAGCACACAGACTGACTCTATCTATCACTTATAGTGGGCTCTTGTCCTTGCCGGTATCTCCGACTTCGCTCGTCCTGCCGAGAAGCTTTCGTTCACCCAGAACCTCGCCCTAACCTGCACTGGTATCATCTGGACTCGTTGGTGCCTCATCATCAAGCCCAAGAACTACCTGTACGTTTATACTCCCCCTTTGTCTGGCTTTATTGCTGTACGTAAGCTAATCCCCGTGACTTAGCCTTGCCGCTGTCAACTTCTTCCTCGGACTGGTTGGCCTCGTCCAGATCACCCGAATTGCCAAGTACGAGCAGGCAAAGAAGCAGGGCCTACAGGGTGCCATTGAGGACATCAAGGCCGATGCCAAGGAGACCATCAGCGAGGTCAAGCCTTAGAAGATGTCACCAGATTTGGGCAGGCTAGACAACAGTCGAAACGCATTGCTTTGCTTTAATCGCGTTTATTTGACATCTCACGATTATATTACCCTAAACGATTGTTCCTTGAAAATACGGTGTTGAAGGATGGACAAGGATGCAGACTAGTTATGAACGCATTTGTTGCTTCAAAAGGAGGGAACTTTCAGAGTCATAGCAGGGTCTGGGTAACTTTCGGAATAAGTGGTTATTTTTTACTCGTGCAAATTAGAGCATAGGTAGGTAGTCACTACGTACAGTCGGGGTTGGGCTCAACGAATAAACTTGTATAAGACACAGCTAGCTCCTTGCAGTTATTGAGCACATACTGTATTCACGTACCCAAGGTGTTCCACATTAACCATGCACAACATCCAGTTGAGGTATCGACTTCTGATCATTATCCAAAACTATCTCTTCTCTAATATTGTTCTTGAGGTATCATTCATGATGGTATTCATACCACCAGCAACCACTTACACCACCTATGAACGCCCCGCCACGAGAATTCCCTTCCACCATAGATCCAGTCATTAGGTTGTAGGGCCACGGAACGTCGAGTGAAGAACCAGTGTTAATATGTACACGAGTAAAGACAACCCCTTTTTTCCAAACAGCCATCAGGCGTCCACCTCATGATCTCGGTCATGTTTCAATATCTTCTTCCCATGCCAGGTGGGTCGTCACATTAGACGTTCATCATCATAACCATCATCAATCACCCGCTTTGTCTTACTTCTCCATGTGACCGTCATTCAAAAGCATCTCCAAAACGATCTGGCGGCCCGCAAGCTCTGGGTGACACATGGCAATCTTGACAGTGCCCTTTGACCCTTCGCTGCCGCTTGACGACTGCAAATTGCCATTGCTATGCGAGTTCAACGTGCTTCTGCCCGTAGGCCCCCGGACTCCAAGATCGAGAACGCGCACATCTCGACCGGCAATGATTTGACGCAACCGTCCATTCTCCGCATTTCGCACCTCGACATAGTCCTCGTTGAACAGGAGTAGGTATTGTCCGTACATTGTCGCACCGCGAGCCTTTTTTTGTTTGCCCGTGTACTCCATAATAAGCGTTCGGCTGACATCGCCGTGCTTATCCACGTACACAGCGCAGTCCTCGTATGTGACAATAAACTCGTTCTCGTTGAGCCTGAACATGCCAAGCGGTTTCTGATCCCGGATACGGCCGGCGATGTTAGCAATTGCAGGCGCTTTGAGGTCAGGAATCGACATCGGCTGCTTCTTGTCGAGCGTGAGCATCTCAACTCCCTTGGCTGTCGCAACCGCTATGTACGTTTGGAACAAGCTAAGGGAGTAGCACTCGGTCGGGAAAAAGAATTCGTCGAAATCACGGAAAGTCTCTGCGCTTCCTCCACCAGTTTTACGTCCACCAAAGAGTCGTGATTTCTTTTCAGTTGACTTCTGGAAGATGGGCTCAAGAACCTTGAATGAAGTGTGCAAGCCCTCCTTGCGCTTGTAGAACAACAGCATCCGGTCCTTCATTTTGGCTGTAGCGAAGTACGTCACATCCTTGGCAAGTCTCTGCGGTGCTCGTCGGGGGTTATCGTTGAGAGGTGCTGAAAAATCGGAGACTGGCGCGATTACATCCAAAGGATAAGAAATGAGGTTCTTGTCGGCAATCAGCACACAAACAGAGAACTCCTCGAGAACAGCAATCTGGGTGACGCGAGTTGCTTGGACCGTCTAAGAATATCAATATTAGCCATGTTGCGTTAAGCAATTGAGGAAAAGGTATACATACCCTCTGCCATCCACGAGGATTTGACGGCTCCGAAATGTAGACACCGTAATCGGTTCCAATCGCAATCACGGACTTGCCAAAAGCAGTGAAACTAGTAGCGCAATTGACCTGAGCACGGCAGACGGGAGCGACACCCTGAGCTGGTCCCAGCACGCTCTCCAGCTCTTGAATAGCCCGGTCAAGTGGAGTGCCCTTGACCGGAACACTTGAAAACCTGGCGTACATAGAGGAAACATCGTAATGGAAAGCAGTATCCGCAAGAACTCGAAGCCTGAAAGGCTCGGCATTTTGAGAGAACAGGGCCTTGGCGTGTCTCGTCTTGGTCTCGATAATCTTATTACACCAGTCGGCTCGATCCTTTGCCGAAGACGCATACAAAGTGTACACTTCGTGGCCCAAATGCTTGACCTTGAATGGGTACAGGATCTTGCCTTCGGTGTCGTTGGAACCAATTGGTGTTAGGCCTGAGCCAAGGGAGGAATTTGTTGCTGTGTGTTCCAGACCAGGTCTACCGGTATTAGTTCCCACTTTGTTCAGCTGAGTACTGGAGGCAGTGGCTGCTGTGGTCCTGCCCAAAGGAGCAGTAATGCCCTTTTGCTTCTGGACTGGCTCATCGTTGGTGCTCTCAGGAAATAAGAGTGGCATTGGGATTGGCTGTACTCCGTTAGTGATGATTCGGTCCATGAACTAAAGAATTTTTCGTACCTCTTTTGAAACATCATACTTCTTGTCCTTGACCTCCTTTGGAGTTACCGTCTTCGCCAGAATCATGTAATGATCGAAGAGTAAAGCATGGGTATCAACCCACCTAACTCCCTTTGATCCCATTCTCTGCAGGTCACCTTGGAAGATGAGTTCACGGCCAAGATGGTCAAGGTTCAGAACGGAATGGAATCCTGGTCGTAGGACGAGCATCCTGTTCAGCTCCATCATTTCGACTCTCTTGTTTTGTTCTGCGACCTTGGCATCGGACTCGAGAGTTACCTGTCGGATTTCCTGAATAGCTTTCGCCAGGTTCGTCTTCTCTTCGCTGTCAGTGATCATCTTGCCCTCAACACTTTCAAGCAGAAGAATGTAACGCTGGAGACGTTGGATCGGTGCAATCAGATAATGTGTCCAGTCGTGCTTCGACGAGAACTTCTGCTTCTGCATATCATCCAGAAATCGTTTGAAGAGAATATTACGATCGGCCTCCCTACGAACCTGATAGACTGCGTTGGGATAAGCTGAAGCATACTCAATATAAACCGACCTAGCCTTGCGAATCCATTCTCGGAACAGGTCGCTAAAGCCGGTGATCCAAGGTCCCTGCTCTTGCTGACGATACTTGAGCTGCGACAGCAAATGATCTTTGTTGATATCTTGGACGGTGTCCAATTTTCCAAACACAGTATACAAGAACTTGTCTCGCTTGTCAGGCTTCAGGATTGGTGGCTGCATAACTCGAAGTTGGTCCCGGTAGTATCTGCGGAAGATATCCAGCTGCTTGATGTAGTTTTCCTCGCCGGTTACAATTTCGTGCAGAATGTTCTGGCGGTCAACCTCCTTCTTCGGTTTCGTTTCCCAGTCGGACTTCTTAAGGCCATAGAAGACATGCCAATCATCGGCGGGTTTGGCGTCCTGGGCCAATTCCTCCAAATCGACCTTTTTGAGGGTACGGGTACAATGGTGAGAATAACATCGACCGCCGATCTCTTCATCGTGTACCTTGGGCGCATAGCATCCGGAGCCGGTAAGTTGCCACAATACTCCAGATATGCGGCCGTTTCCAAACTTAACCCATTCCTCCTCGGGCACGAGCACACCTCGTTCAAGCATCGATGATACCACATGTGTGCTGAGAACCTCAGCATCTGCCACATTCATCATTGGGATCTTGCCAGTGAAGAGGTTAATCAAAGCCTCCTCAATCGTCTTGCTTCTCAGGTCCATTTCGCCTTCTCCCATCTCTCGTACCCAAGCCTCGAGACCGCTGAGCGCCCACGGCTCAGGGCACCTGCGGAAATCGGCCGCGTTGAGTTTCGAGGGTATGAACTTCTTCTTTCGGCCGCTTGGTAGAGTTATTCCATCGAAAGCCGCTATGGAGCCAGCAGGCGTTTCGTATTCTGGGAAAGATTGATTCTGTGGCACCTGCTGGTGGTGCCTGGCAAGCTTCCTCCGTTCTTCAGCGGCATCGGTCCTGGAACGAGCGGGAGTTTGCACCTGAGGTGTGTGACTATGCCCAGCCAGTGATATAGATCGCTCAGGTTGTGGGTTATATGGCTGACCAGATGTATAATAGGCTTCGGGATTGTCCGGGGCACCCAACCGCGAGTCCGTACTGCGTGAATATGCGTGTTGATACTGCTGACGATTGTTGGTCTGGACTGATAGCATCGAGCTGCTATCGGATCCGGGCCCAGGGATGGCTGGAAGCGGTCGATTTGACAATCCTGGATGGTAGAATAGATCTTGAAGCTCATCTTTGCTCGGTGAATCCGTTCCACTTTGCCGAGAACGTAATGATACCCGCTCGTCTTCCTCGTCAAAGCTAAGTCGATGTTGGGTCGGGGGCTGCAGACCTCCAGTGCCGCCGTAGTCTATCTCTGCCGTCTTGAACGCCGGCACACTTTCACCTTGATCATATGCACGGTTGAAATAGCCAGGTGTAGGGAGGGGTCGAGCGCCATCCTGACCGGAGGAGGCGGGAGGAGATCCAACATCACCACCACCATAGGTCAAAGTGCCGCCAAATCCGCCACCGAGCATTCCCAAATCCACACCAGCAAGGTCACTATCGCTGCTCTGAGCTTGCTCTTCAGGGTGGGTGGGCAGTGTGTTATTAGGCAGTGTGTTATTAGGTAGCGTGTTAGCAGTAGGCTCTGGTACCGGGTCTGTCATGGCCGGCATGTCTGTATATCCGAAGCCAATGCTAAAGCGCTGTTCATCAAGTTCGGCTTGTCGCATAGCCATGAGACCAGCCTCTCCATATGCATCATCGTCGTCATCATCTTCAGGTTCATAAGCAGTTTGACCAGTTCGAGTTGAAGTTGTTCGGCTGGCAGTATTGGGGATCGTGGTGGCACCCGAATCAAAACGCTGGAGTTGCTGACCGTGAATGTCATCATCATACTGACCATTCTCAGGCTCAGGGAGCGGGCGATAGCCTTGGCCAGAGCTACCCAATTCCAGCTCCAACTCCTGCATTAGGTTATCACTTGTGATGCGCTCGTGCCCGGCATTCCAAGAGAGTTCGTCGTCAACGGGTCGGCTCGGCAATGGCGCATTCGTTGGATGCCGTTGCAGACCGGGGGATGTTGAACCGTAATTTGACGGTGATCCGATGGGCGACGCCTGTGAGTTTGAGCGAGATGACCTATTATAAAGTGAATTGTGCTCATTCGGGGAGTAATAGGGCCCAACAGGCATCTGGGTCGTAGTGGGATATGGAGGCTGTGAAGCACTCGAGTAAGACGCAGTGGACCCTGCTCCATTGGATAGTTGGCCTGGATATTGCCCATACGACTGGTCATACGCCGAGCTCTGTGTCGTGCCAGTTGAGGTATTCAGGGAGGGGCTTCGTAAGGGCTGCTCAAACCCAGATGACAAAGCAGGTGAAGCCGCTGGTTGTGAATAAGCTCCAGCGGATTGGCCAAAGCCAGGCGAAGTCTGAGAACCATACGTCTGGCCGTATGTATTGAATCCTTGATAGGAAGCTTGTCGTTGTGGGACATTAGTGCCAGCATAAGCACCTGGGTCGTAAGCCTGGGGCGTGTAGGAGCTGGCATTCGAGGCGTAACGGGTGGGAGGCTGGTTACGATAAGGGAGAGCATTGGTGGATGTCGACCGTGAGAAGCCCGAAGTTTGCGCAAAGCTTTGGGGGTTGTACGAATACGTGGGCGTGGGAGGGACGTCTTGATACTGATGCTGGTAGCCCGACAACGCGCTGTTCGTGGAACCATAACCAGGCCGGCCCGCCGTGGAGTTATTCATGAAGAGCTCGTCCTCGCCATTACCAGGCGAACTACCGGCAATGGCAGATGATCGATCGAGGGGGCGCTGAAGGTAAGCAGCGTCGTCTCCACCGTTGAAACTGGCTCGGCGTCCAATGTCGGCGTCGTAGGATGATTGGCGCTGCTGCTGCTGTTGTTGTTGTTGTTGCTGGTAGTCCTGGCCGCGACCGGTGACTGGGTATTGCACAGGTGGCACATGGCCGTATCTTCGCTGGTCGTCGCCGCGAAAGGACATTGCGGCAGATGTTTAGAGGTAAAAAAGAAGTGACGAAGGATGCGGAAATAGTCGCAAGAGCAAATGGCAGCGCCGCTTGGGCTTGGCGGTTCGGGCGTCTACCTCGTATAGGACAGCGGGTTGATGAGCGCGGGCGGGTCGCATTGAGGGGTCGAATGCGATAGGGTCAGGAATCGAGGTGACTGAAGACGACACTGTCGTCGACAGCAAGAATTAAAAGAGCGACAGATATATGGTGCGCAAAATCAAGTCGAGGCGGTCGAGCTGCAGCGGAGAAAATGGATCTCGGGATGGATGTGATGAGCGGACTCGAAAGCGGCGGGCGCGGGATTGTTTGGGCGGGAAGCCCCTCTTACTCAGACAGGGCAGAGTCGGGTCAGAGCTGGAGCCTCGCGTCCTGCGGTGTGAGATGGCGGCAGTGACGAGTAGTTGTGTTGCTGTACGGTAGGTAGCTCTGACGATGCACTCCCGAGGTGATTTGACACGAGGGAGGAAGAAGACACCGACGGCAATAATCGTTCTCTTCGGGAGATGAGAATTTGGTTGGTGGTAAGGCAGGGTTTAGCGAGTGACGGGGAAAATAACAAGAGAAGAGAAGGACCAAGGGTAAGTAAGATTGAGACTGGCCGTCACTGGAGATCAATCAGGCTCCGAAGCTCCCATGGACCATCCCCGTTCTGTGAGGAGAGAGAGCGCCTTAGGTCGTGTTCTGCTGTTACAGAGCGGTACGTCCTACCTTGTAGGCATTGAGGACGTGGGATAGGACAGTTCCCTTGTTGAATGGAGGTGACCAAGCCACAATCAAATGATGACAAGCAGGAGTTGAATGATACATACAGTAGGCACCTAGGCTCTCTCCCAGGTCCCTCCGTACTGTACAGTGGTATGACTCCACCCTTTGTTATCACGCCGCCTGGGGAACCCTGGGGCCTTGAACTCGAGCTTCGGTCAAGCCCAGATGAGGCTTTATGATGCGACCAACATCGTTGACTTGTGGGTTTGTTGGGCTCGTGCTCTTGCTCATTGCCTGGGGTTTCGATGTTAGCGGGCGCGGCTGGTTTCCGTGCTTGATCCTAATGTTGCTGGTTGCGGCGGTGCAAGACAGAAACAAGCACAATAACTCTGATCTTCTACACACACAGTTGAAGGAATACCAGGCCTCGCTTAGTATAATGGTGATAAGCTACCTCAGCAGAATAAGATAAGTTATTACAACAGTATCATAGTATTTTAGAACGTTCTATCATATCCTGGTAACCTTTTTGTAAACTCGATATATCTTAAGTATCCATAGATGCCACGGAAGTCTTTACCTATGCGGTTGAGTATTATTATTTCGGCCGCGTGTTACAGTACCTATGGTGTGGGGGACACTGAAAGTGAAGCAGATGGATGAATTACTGGGCGGCCTCGCTGTCAGATTAGCGGGCGAACCGTACGTCAGGGATGGCGTAATACGTTGTCTCCCGACTCTTCGTATTTGCTAACAGCGCCATATGAAAATCCCATTGGATACAGGATGCGTATCTGAATTTGGAGCTGAAATACGATCATCCAATATGAGGCAGCCTACCGCTGTCTTTTCCTGAGTTGGAAACCCCAGCCATACCAATGATATTAATTGATTGTATTGGAAATTGCTTGTCGGCTATGTATTGGGTTTGCTGTTAAGCGGAGTGTTCCCAAAGGATAGCTACTCCTTAGGTACATAGCACCGTGTTGATTAAAGTCAGGTATCCGTGGATGTGAATGACTTCCTCCTCGTGCATGTTTGCCTGCACCCAGTGAAAGCAATCTTTATGTGCCAATCGCAATCGTATCAGGATAAGAGGCCCTCTAGGTCTACATAAAGTAACTACTAACTTTGATAGCTGGTGACCTCTGTCTGATTGATGTCCTACTCATCTGACTGCAATACATACCTACTAGGGTCGGCACGTAAACTAAATAAACGTGTGACGGAGAGACCGAAGCATGTCAGCCGCCTTCAGCCACAGCCCTACAAGGTCACAAGTCAGATCGCTTTAGCGAAATAACTCCCAAGCAATGCTTCATGACGTTGCTTTTTTTGTGTTCCTAGTTCTTGCTATACCGTAAGCATGGTACCATCAATATCCTTGCAGTTAGGCTCCTTTGTTTTATTTGGGTTGATAAAGTACTCGGAGATTCAGTCAACCTCATCTCATTCCGCCCACTTCGCCAATGTTGCGTTGCCTTGGCGTTCACCTACAGCAGATTCTTCTCTATCCCATGATGGTTCTCCACTTGATACAAAAAGTAGCTTGTTGAGGGGAATAATTTTGACCGGAAGTTATCGACATGACCACATCGCCCAAATACGTTGTAGTCATCGGGTCTGTAGTCTGTTGTTCCATACATCATACAAACAATGTATGAGCAAGGCTGAGCAACGAATGTGGTAACACAACTGTAATGCCACAGCTGTTCGAAGTCAGTAGGCTGAATTCAGCCAGAACCTGTGTGATGATACTGGAAACTAGGATCTTATGGTAGCAGAACGGAGCCATCATCTTACAAATGTTCCCTCGTTGGGTTAGTCTTTACGACTGGCGTTGGGTATTTCCTTTTTGTCCCCACGCCTATTCTTTCACCTCGGCAGCGAGGGCACTAGAGTCGGTAGACGTTCCGGCTCTACGGCTTTACACAACCCTATTGAATAACGGCGGCGTTCCGGTGGTGGCCCCACTTCTCTTCCGCACCGTACGGGGTGGGCAGCCCGGAGATGGCGTCGGGATTCAACCGTTGACAAAGCTAGGGTCACCTTGTAGTTAGACCGAGGCTGTGAACTTCAGACTGGATTGGCTTCTTAGCTTCAACGAAGGAAAATCAGCGTGCTCTTAGGATCGAACTTTGTCAAAACGACTTCATTTGAAAAACTGCAGCAGATGTCAGCCCAAAGGCTGCGGGTCCGGTAATCGGATAGTGGGGTGCGCAATGAAAGCGGCGTGGGGTTTCATACCTGTCTTGGACCCTTCGAACTGACTGGACTGACCACATCGAAGTTTGTTACAGTCTTATGTTTGTTTACGTATCAGGCTCTTCTAAGCCTACTTCAGATTACTAGATCGCTACAATGGCGGACAACACAGACCGCAAGATCTGGCAACCCCTCCACCCCGCTATCCGTGACCGTCTAGACCCCCAATACATCGCTTACCATGAGGCACATCTACAGTATATTGAGCCTGACGAAACCAACGATTGGGATGGATCCACTCGAACTAAAAAGGTTTCACTACCGCCGGGAGGCACCAAACCTATTCCCGTAGGGAGTATCAACGATTTCGATGTTGGCAGATTTCGGGTGAGGGTTTACACACCTACAAGCGAATGTGACGAGCGAGGTTGGCCTGTCCTCATCTGGTTTCATGGCGGCGGCTGGGCAGTCGGAGGGTTGAATAACGGTACAGATCTGTGTTGCTGGGCTTGCGAAAGTATGTGTCTCCTAACTAAGGTATTCCTCATCCAACAATTCTAATTTTTGGGTCAGGAGCAAGTTGCGTGGTGGTCAGTGTTGACTACGGTCTAGCCCCTGAGAACCCGTTCCCAGCTGCAATTGAGGATGCCATTGATGCCTTCAGATGGGTTGCATCTGCTCCAGCTGAGTTGCAGCATATAGATACATCTCGTATCTCAATCGGTGGGACATCGTCAGGTGCCAATCTGGCCATCGTCGCTGCGCTCGCTGCATCTAACCCGGAAGTTTCTCTCCCAACAGCTCAACCTTCACTTCCAAACACCATTGCTCATCCGTCAGTGTCACTATTGTTGTTCATCCCAGTTGTTGACAACACCGCCACAATTGAGGGTGTCTGGAAGCCCAACGCAGAGACTGCCCCGTGGCTTACCCCTTCGCGGATGGAGTGGTATCGCAAGCTTTATTTTACTCAAGATGATCATCGATCAAGATGGGACGCCAGCCCTAATCTAGCTCCCGAATTTGTTCTGCGCAAGCTTCCGAAGACATGGATAGCAGCCTCCGAGATGGACATTCTGGCCCCTGAGGCACTGGCCTTTGGAGAGCAGTTGAGAAGCCTGGGAATTGATGTCGAAACATTGGTGGTGAAAGGTGGGACGCACTCTATACTTTCTCTTCACGGGGTGATCGATAGAGGGTATAAGATGATAGAGGATGCGGTCAAACATTTGCAAGTGACTTTTGGTACCTCCTGAAAGAAACATAGAAATATGAATTGCATCTGTCCCAAATTTTCCTTCCTAGCATATAGCAACCATCGATGTTCGTTTGAATGCCTGCCAATAGACCTGCTCGAAGAATGTCCTAGTCGCAGCCCAGAAAATGATTATTGTCCGTATCTCGCAGACGCTAACATGCTCACTCCCTGGTTTATCCAACATATCCAAGGTGATAACATTCAACAACAACAACGATACACACGAAATCAGTCGTACTCATCCTACACCGCAACAGCCTCAGTCGCAGGGGTCTTTCCTTCGTACTCTCTTGAGTTTTCGCTAGCAATGGATTTGCTCTTGCGGCTGCGGAAACACCAGAGACCCTTAAGTCCACCATCATCTAGCTCTAGCAACTCCTTCATGCAGAAAGCTGGGTGGAAGATATTGAGGGCCACCACAGCAACCACAATCAAGATGCCCTCAAATCCGACAAACATGTACTGATCGCCCATGACGGGACCCTCCCAGCCCTCAGACAGCTCTGCAACTCGAAAAGTGCTTCTCCAGAGAATACACAAAGCCGCGAGAGACAGAGCGCCCAGGAAGGCTTTAAAACGCGGAGAGTTGCGCACCTTCACAATTTCGGGTCGCTGGTCGAGAGCTGCGTCGCCTAGAGTACGCTGGCGACGGATCGTTCGACAGGCAAAGTCGACGGAGCACATGACGAAGCCGAGGATCGTAACGACTTGAAATGTCAGGCCAGCAATCATGATGTTGGAGCCTGTATCAGCGTTTTTGTGCTGATGAGAAGCAACTGCAGCCATACCGCCGCCAAGGGCCTGGAGGATGAGGGATATGACATCGCAGGGGATGAACTAGAGAGAGCAGTAATTAACCACCAAGATCTTAATGCCCATCAGAAGCTAACTTACAATCCGAGTGTAGTATTCCGGGGGCAGTCTCGAGTTCTCTGGTCCGAACGCTGATACAATCCTTCGAAGGCAGAGGTAAACTCCAGCAGCCATGAAGGCTGGACCGATAGTCAGACAGCAAATCTGCACAAGAAATCCGTTCTCATTCCAAGGGTTTTGCCAGCTCATGACTCGCCCAGCGTAGCCGATGACTTCGCAGATAAGGCCGAGGATCAAGGCAACGTTGAAAGCAGTGCCTTTCCTGGTAATGATCCAAGTGACAATAAAGCAGATCATCGAAGCAGAAAAGATGACAAGAAGGGCAGCATTTGGGGCAAGGTCGACCCGGTATTGATAGTAGCTGGCGACATTTTCGCAGAAGTCAGACTTGGGATTCTGGAAGCACCAGTAAAAGAGACCTCCTTCGTCAATCCATGTCTGGTTCGTGATGTCCGGACCGTTACTTGAGTTCGACATGATAGACAACTTAAGGGCCAGTTAGGATTTTCAAGTGGTTTTGCTACTCTCAAGGAAACAGAGTATAAACAACAATTTATGTTTTTCTTGGGGTGTTGGGCATTTATGTTAGTTCATCCGTCTTACTATGTTCTCGTATTTAAGCTTCAACGCGACTGGCTGCTTCGACTATGCCAAAAATTAGACAACACAAAAGCACCCTGAACAATGTGGCTAAAATGAAGAGAACCTGGATAAAGACAAAGATGCAAGGCACAGACATACAATATGCCTTTAATGTCAAGGGCAACCAACACGTTTTGGCTAGTTCCCAGTCTCCACGCACTCGGAGCCGGAGAGTCCTCCCTTCGCTCCGCCGGTGCGCTCAGCTCGCGATTGACCCTCTCGAGCTAGACATGCTAATTAATATGAAATCTTAACATGCAGGACAAACCCGGCGTATTTCGTGTTTCGGGTAACAGATGCTTGCTTGTTTGCTCCTCCCGTCAGTTCCGCTAAGCCAAGGGAGTGTTTGTAAGTGTTGACATGGCATCGTCTGAAAGACACTATTGACTCAGTTCAGCTCAGTCGCAATACGTTGAAAGAAGGATCAAAGAGCCTCGATGACCCATCAATATTAAAATGATCAAAGTTTCTCTCTCGCTCATGCCACATCCCTATCTTCCTGACTTTATCAAAAGCTAGGGATCCAGAAGGAATAAACCCTGACCGGTCTACTAAGAAGCAGCGACATCATTGATAGGATAGGTGAGGAAACTTCAGTCATTTTGAATCTGCCACGGCATCCCGGTTCCACTTCCTAGCGGTTTGATACTACATGTGCAAGACATACAGCCCTGTCAAGTATACAGACTACACGGTGTTGTGAGTGAGCGTGTCCAAAGTCTACCTCGTAGGATCCATCAGTAACTCTGTTTTTATTGTCTTTCGTAACATAGAAAAGAACAGTCATTACTCTGAACTCTCGGTATTGAGGACAGGACTTCACTCTGCTCCCCTTCCTCAATACCAGCTGTTTGATTTCGCCCGATCGTCTACTTTTTCCTGTTTTTGTCCAAGGAACCACTTCTCCCATGGCCGTCGTCCGCATGCGTTCCGCCGATGCCACTCTTGGTCACCACACCCCCAAGGGCTTTACTCGTGCCGATACTGATTCCTCGGCCTTCTCGCATACTGTCCAAGCTGATGTTACTTCCGACGCTTCCTCGTCGCTTGCCACTGCCCTTAACCCTGGCTGCCGTCGGAGACGCTATTCCCTCGTCCGGCGATTCTCTTCCCGGAAAACGTTCACCTTGAAACACATCTGGCGTTACTGGCCGGTCGTCCACAGGTTTGTCGGAAGGGTTGTCCGAAGCATATTTTACCCTCAATCTTGTCGTGTTCTTCGGAGATGGAATCCCAGAGACTTGTTCTCGTGCTCGGTGGGGCTGAGGTTGGGCCGCAATCGGGACGCCATTAGTTCCCTCGAGACTTGGGGTAAGCGTTGAAGACTCGCTCTCGCTGCCATGATGAGCATGTGCGTATGCGTATCCCGAACCCAGCAGGCTCTCCTGTCGACTGACATAGTATCGATCGTACTCTTCCTTACTATGTTCGGCGTCGGTGAAGCTATCAAGCGCATCAAATACGTGCTGGAAGACCTGGGTATCCACATCTCGTGCCCAGAGAAAGTCGAGGTGCTCGTAGTGAGGAATCTCTGTTGCCACAGTTTGCGGTGGTAGCTCCTTCAACATCACCTTGATATCTACCAGGGAGTCGCTTCCTCCATATACTAGAACGATAGGTGTCTTGATATTTCGGGTCGGGTATTTGGCCACCTTGGAGTATTTGCTGGTTGTACTGACGCTGATCGGCTGGTGAACGTCATCGTCGTACATCTGGAAGCACTTGTTCCGAATGATCTGGAACCAATGGACCACACTCTTGGTGCTTGTGAAAGAATAAAGATGCGGGTATGCCGCTAGCTTCTGACTTGCCGAGATATTAAGTGTTTGCCAGTTGAATAGGAACGAAAGTCCCATGTCGATAAGTTTGCTGAAAATGGGCGGGTACAAGATTGTCTCCCACATAGTCGCCGAACTGAGGATAGAACGACGGCCAAACAAAAGGAACAAAACGGAAGGGGATGCTGTAACAAGCGCATCGACAATTCCACTAGATAGGCCAGCAGGGGCCATGGCGGGCGCAAGAGCAATGAAGACGTTGACCTGATTGTTGAGCTTGGGGTGGATAGCTAAGCTAGCAAAAGCCTGAGCTGTGCCTTGCGAGAAGCCAATGTATGACAGGCTCTCCTGCTGGGTCGTATCGAGGATGTACGAGATGCTGTCCGGGATGTCGTGGAAGGCAAACTCATCGATAGAAAAATCCCAAAAGGCGTGAGAGGTTGGGGATTGATGAATTGACTTTTTGGAGTACTTGTTTCCCCGATTGTTGCCAAACTGCGAATGTTAGTTGACGGGTATTTACTGTGACATGGATGGAACTCACCCAAACATCGTAGCCCCTTTCTACCAATTCGAATGGTAGGCATCTTTGCTCATCCGTAAGGGAGACCCAAACCTCGGAATTCATGAGAAGACCATGGTGCATGTAAATGACCTTCTTCTTCAAACTCGTTGGTCCGTAGTTTACTTTTTGTCCCTCTTCTCCCTTCCTCCACTGAAGTCGATGTAGACCTAGAAGGTAACCGTCTTTGGTTTGAGCAATGTGCTCTTCTGCTTCATAGCCCCAGATCCGACATAGCTCGACAAAATCGGGCGCATCTCGTACCGAAGTTGATATTGCTGTTCGCTGATGTTAATCAATGTCTGATACGACGGGACGAGTTGCTGACATTTTCGTTTACTCTCTGCCCTTCGCCGGGCAGGAGCTGAGAATCGATTAAATAATCGTCTAGAGGCTCGATAGAATAGTGAAACAAGGAATGGTGCTGTGATGGTGGTGTTAGTGTGGTCCCTACACCGCTTAGAACTGGTTGCGACTCACGCAATGCCAACGTCAAAACTCGGATGAGTGCTTCGAGACCGACGAGAAGAAACGAACCGACGAGCGCAAAGTACTCGTAACTATAGCAATTGGAGGTTAGTAAGGTCGGCGCACAGATGAAAAGGCGTGCGGGAGCGCGCAGATCGTCTTGGTGGTTGAAGCTATGGGGGTATGGTCAAGTCAATAGGAAGAACTCACGGGCGAAGCCTCCCGATAAACGGAATAGCCATTGCGACCAAGTCTCCGGGTCGATACCAAAGTTGTCGCGATACAAGCCTATCCTAGCTTGAGGATCTAAGTTGTGTTGTGGTAGAGACAAGGGTCAATGGGGGAGGAAGACTGTTTGACCGGTAGAGGTGATGTCACATGCAACTAAAGCGACATCGAGCACTGACGTCCACCACGAGAGTGTAACAACGAATCATGACCTCAGTGACTTTAGGCGAGATAACAAAATGGACAAGCCCCCGAAACTCAACGAGGCCATCCCCGATACAGCACTGAGGAGGGAAAAGTTGAACTTTTATGTTGAGATATTACCGTTTAATGTCTAATGGTGCGGCATGTCTGTCAGAGCATTCCATTTCTTCTTCATACCCTTCTGAAACAGTTATTACCACACCCGACCCAAGCAAGCCATGGCACATGCAAATGTCAGGGCTGCAGACAGTAGGATTGGACGTTTCTAGTGGGCCACTACAATACACCCCCTGAATTTTTGTTGCATGTCGGCTTATGCCACAGCACCACCTTTTTTCAATTCCTCATATCTTTTTAACTAATAAAGCTATAAAAATGCTTAAAAATATCTATAAAA
>JABEXW010000394.1:0-51666 GCA_013266185.1 Fusarium sarcochroum | reverse complement strand
GCCGGGCTCATAACCCGGAGGTCGCACGATCGAAACGTGCAATTGCTACGGTTTATTTTTTTGCATCTTTTTGCTCTGTGGCATCTGGCTTTTCTTTTTGACCCTGCTTGTACGTTGCCATAATCCCGCAAAGCGTCCTTGAGTTAGGCCAGCGATTTGGAGATGAAGCAATCTCAGGTGTGAAAGCATCTCCCTGCGGCAAAGTCACTTGCAAACCCCAAACTCCAAAGCAAACAGACAAGCGATTCAAGGTATCACAGATTCAGCCGCCGCAGCTTGGAACATATTTTATTATTCTCACATAATCTATTTCAACACTTGATTCTTATGCTTCAAGGGTGACCGCCCTGCTCTTGTCATTTGTGCTCTCACCTGGCACCTGCTCCTTCCTTGCAAACAAACGCGGATGTGTGAAGCTTCAAGTCTGCACGGTCACGTGCCGGCCCCTCTGCCTCATGCTGGCTGCTTCATCTCAGCCTCCTCAGTGAATCATCGCCATTTTCTCTCCTTACCACCTTTAGTTTTCTGCATCATCAACAACCGCAGTTGCACCACTGGCTCACGGACCAAGAAGAAATGGCATGCCTGAAACGCTATCAACGCCACCAGATCACCTATAGATGATGCGTTAACGTTTATCATCAACAAAGAAGCCTGCTGCATACGGAGCAAATTCTGTCGTCATGCCATGTTTTAAGCTCACTTTGGATGCGTATGTCCCAGTCACGTACATCACCAGAGAAACTGCCATGACTTGAATCGCTACATAACCAGCAATCACTCTTATCTTCGGTGTCGTTCTGGTCCTCTACCCCGAGCCCGAGCCCGAGCCCGAGATGAGATCGCAATTCTGGGTATCCAGCTACGCGGAAGGGACAACAATTGAAGACTTATCCTAAACTTATGGCCCACTTTCTATAAAATCTTCATAATTTAGGTAAGCTATTTGACAGTTTATGATCATATTAGACAACTTCTTATCCTAACTTTTATTGACCTAAGACATAGTTACGTCTGGCATCGACCCTACACACGTTTGGCGGATTGCCTCGGTACGAAGAATTGAAAGCTGCCAATATCCTACTTGGTCTCTACTACTTGGATGCCAGTGGTCACGTACCTGTCAATAGTGACGAATTCCTGAAACTCTACAAGAAGGCCATGACCGAATACACCCAAAAGTCCTTCAAGCTTGACAGAGATTTTCCTCTCACCTGCTCTACCTTTGCTGGCTACTTCTTGTCCAGAAAGGCGTGAGACAACGCTGGCAAGCTATCGCATAAGGCTATCCAGTACACCCAAGTCAACGCCATCTGGATCTGTGGGACGAGTCCAAAGAGATAGCCGCAAGGAACGAGGCAAGGCTCCAAAGGAGCTGCGAAAGCGCAAACAAGCCGAAAGTCAATCGTCACATGGACTCGACGGTTCTATGGCCTCATCTGCATCCAACGAATCCGACTCCCACATCCAAGCCCTTTCCTAGGAGTGGCTTCTAGAGAAATTTGAGTCTGGCTGTGTGCCTGGGATGACAGCGAGTAGCTCTGCTGCACTTGGTAAGCGTTGCGACGCCTTTTTCCAACAGGACACAAAGACCATTTTCACTCGTCTATCACTGATCAACGAGTTCAAATACATACACGGCGACCGAAACGCACTTCCATTGAAGGCTAGAGGTGGAGGGAGTAAAATGGCCCCTCACGCTTCCATTCTATGCCCGAAGGGAGATTGTCGCGTTGAGAAACCAACACCAGACAGAAGGGAAGCCCAGGTCTTGATGTGCAATGGAAGTGCGTGAAATCATGGCTACCTAGTCTGTTTACAATCGTGGTTTGTTCTTTATCCCTGGCCCTTGTGGGCTAAAGTGAGAGAAATTTAGGATAGCTTTATGATAAACTTAGGATAAGATATTAGTATCTTGTGCTAAAGCTTGACATATTCTGCTATATGTTTAGTTGATAACTTATATTCCTTAGCATCCATAGTAACAGCACCTCTATCGCTCCTCCAATTGTTTTTCTTCTCTCCATCTCACCCACCCTTGCCGAGAAACCGTTGATGAATCATTCATTCATTCCACATATATATTGTCTATCCATCGTGTAATACAGTACGAAAAAGGGCAACTCCTCCTTTCCTTCCAGTCAACCTTGCAACCACGTCCGATTGACATTCGTGGTGGATGGCTTCGCCAATCCCACCTCCACCTTCACGTCCAGTAGCCTTCCAATCGCTACCACCAGGTGGATCTTCAGTGACAGGAATAGTAGGGGAGAGAGCCTTCTTCATCCTGGCAATGGCAGAAGCAACAGATTGTTATCCACCAGTCTTTTCTCCATTGGGGGCTCGGAAGTTTCGCACGACATCTACCTTTCCACGCTGGTTGAGGTTGGTGGTCGGCGCCTGCTGTTGACTACTGCAACATGTCTTTATTGCGCGGGGGCCTTTACAGTTGTCGCAGACAGGAACAGGGTTGGTGCATTCCTTGGTGTCGTGACCCGTCTGGTAGCATCTGCGACAGACTTCTGTGGTGCAAGTATCAGTCGCGTGGCCGAACTCGGAACAATTCTGCATTGGCGGTAGATATATTCGCAACTGATGTGTCCTTTCTCTTTGCAGCGGCGACACATCTTCTTGTTGCAATCTTTTTTGGTATGACCATATTTTCCGCACACGCGTGCGCTCAGTGCTCTTTGGTAAGAGGTCCTATTGAGAATCAGAAAACAAAAAACGGGGTGAGAAACTCTTGACTTCAAGGAGACCTACCATGGCGGGGAATATTCGAGATGGGGGAGGGGTGTGTCTTGTGTTGGAGTTGGAGAAGATAAGCTTTCAGGGACCACGCTTAGGGACCGTTGCTCGCACCCACATAAGCAACCGTGAGGGGACTGTCGACAGCTGGACCCACACCTTCGTACTCAACCCCGCAGCCCCCACACGAGGAAGCTCAGCTCTCATCATCATCACACTGGCTTAGTTTCTTTGGCTTCTTCACTCTCATTCTTATTCTTCTTGGTCAACGCCTCTTCTTTTGGCTTCCTCTCTCGCTTCATCGTCTTTGTTTCGCGTCTGCGAAAACTCGCTCCCGTTATCCTAGGGACCCGCCAACATATTTGCACCCCTTTCTCCTCTCCACTCAGCTCAGGAGCAACGAAAACGATCATGGAGTTTGTTCGACAACGACGACGAACAGGGTCAGAATGATGCTGACGATATGTGCTCATTCACCAATGTACGTACTTCTCTGATTGACGGGTCCATTCAGTCCCTGAGCCCTATCTGCTCCGCCGCGCCGTTGCATCCCATCGAGACTAACTTTAGATCGCAATTTAGACCGATCTTCCTCCTTCCCGCTTATACTCAACCTTTTGCGAGCATGGCACCACGCATTCACTCACCCTCAAGGGTCTTTTTTGGATATGAGGTAATGCCAATCAAGCTGAACCTTTCTCTCCTCAAACAATGGGCCTGTTCTCATTGCAAGCCTTCGAGTAGGGCTCGTGAAAAGTGGATCTCGCTTGGCGCCTGCCCTAATGCCAGGCACCAAACGTGCCCCGCACCAAACGGCCTGCCCTGCCGCTGATCATGTCCAACTGCACCCCCCCTCCACATTCCTTTTCCCCTTCGTGCTACCCAGCACACCACCCACCTTTACGATCACCTAGGTGTAGCAACCTCAGCAGGCTCTCACGCCATCTCAAAGCGCAGTACCAAGAAAACAAATCAAGTACGAAGACCGGACTCATCTCCTGACTCTAGTGACCTAGCTAACCACACTGCGTGCCTAACCAGTAACCAAAAAAAAACACCCCAACTCACAACACCAACCTTTCGGTTACCTAGGTCTAGCAACCTAAAGAGGATCTTACGACCTCTAAAAGCGTGTGGAATCAAGAAATCTCAACAAGTACGAAGCTCTGCCCATCTCCTGACTCTAGTGACCCAGCTAACCATAGTCCCTGTCCGCCCAGCAACCAAAAACCCCAAACTCACAACACCAACCTTTATGGTTACCTAGGTCTAGCAACCTAAAGAGGATCTTACGACCTCTAAAAGCGTGTGGAATCAAGAAATCTCAACAAGTAAGAATACCTACTCATCCCCTGAATGATCTAGCTAACCAGTGCCTACCCAGCAAGCAAAAAAAAAAAACACAATCCAGAGCTTCGCGTCCTACGCAGGTTCCCATGCCCTCAACACGGGCGGAATAAAAAAACCATCAGGTACGAATATCTGCTCCTTCCCCAACTCCAGTAGCCTGGCTAACCTTGATGCCTACCAGGAAGCTAGCTCAGACACATCGGGACATCTCCCCCCATCTCGCGGCCAGCCAAGCTTCACATCACTACCTCTTCCTCTTCTTCCTCTTTCTCCGCCATGGATCCCCACCCCAAGCCACTGGTCATCTTCGCGTGGCCCATGGCAGCGACTATGTGATGGTCCCTAGCATGTCTTCCCTCCAAACGTCACACTCGAGTATCAACTTTGCCGACCAGAATGGCATCATTTTGGTGCTTCTAACCGGTC
Organism: Fusarium sarcochroum; assembly: GCA_013266185.1. Taxonomy (NCBI): domain Eukaryota; kingdom Fungi; phylum Ascomycota; class Sordariomycetes; order Hypocreales; family Nectriaceae; genus Fusarium; species Fusarium sarcochroum. Next base: position 47,142 of record JABEXW010000394.1, on the reverse strand, counting down.
ACAACATGCTCCCCAAAGCATGTAGAAGATTGCTCAACTTGGCGGTTCATTCTGGCCATGCTGCTACCCGACAACCCACAGTTCATATTGGCCTCAACATGCGGCTTTCTTGCTGTCTCTGTCTAAAGGTCTCATCTCCTACCATTGCTCCATGCCAGCTCAAGCACTTCTTCCCTTTGACCTGCTTGTCTTTGACCTGTCCTGGACAGGACTCTAAGCTGTCTGGTCCTGGATATGACTTTAAACTATCCGCATCCCCAACTTCCTCTTTTCCGAATCCCCTCATTCCTACCGGTTCAAAGCCTGACCGTATCGACTGGCTTCTATAGCGAGGTGTGCTGCTGAAATCACCACTAGAAAATTCATCACCAACAGAAAATTCATCAACACTCTCCTTCATCTTCATTTCCGAATCACCCTCATTTCTACCGGTTCAGAGCCTGACCACGTCGACTAGCTTCTATAGCAAGGTGTGCGCGCTTCTCTAAGTCTTTGGACTGTCCGCTCCCCCAATTTCCTCTTTTCCGAATCCCCTCATTCCTACCGGTTCAAAGCCTGACCGTATCGACTGGCTTCTATAGCGAGGTGTGCTGCTGAAATCACCACTAGAAAATTCATCACCAACAGAAAATTCATCAACACTCTCCTTCATCTTCATTTCCGAATCACCCTCATTCCTACCGGTTCAAAGCCTGACCGAATCGACTGGCTTAGCGGGGTGTGCGCTGAAATCACCAACCACTTGAGAACTTTCCAATTCATCACCTTACCCTTACTTCCGAACTCCTCCTATTCTCACAAGTCGTTGGCGGGACCTTTATCCGACTGGCCTCACCAAATCGCCAATTCTCGTACTTGAACACCGTTCATCCTCAAACTCCTCTTTTCCGAATCCCCCTCATTCCTATAGGTCCTGAGCCTGACCTCGTCGACTGGCCTGACCACGTAATCGCTTGTATTACCACCCGACAATTCTTTGATTTCAACATCTTTCGACAATTCCGGGCAGATGTTGCCACTTAATCAACAATCACAAACATCGACACCTCTCTTCCCAAGTCATCGTTTGCGAATCCTACACCCCTTGGTTGAGCTCTGTCTCCCTTTCCCTTCTTCTCCCTTTCCCCTCTTCCCTACCCCTTTCCCCTCTTGTCTGGTTGTTTCTTCTCTCGTTGGCCTCGGTTTTAATAAGCCAAGCTACTTCCCATCTCCAGTCGTCCTAGATATGGCAGGCCTGCCAAGACTCCCTGGTTATGATGTTTCTCTCCAACCATTATCGTTGGCCATATCACCGTCGCTAAGTGTAACTCAGTACCTCGCGCTTGCAGCTGACGCCCTCAATGAGGAGTGCGGAATTCCTTTTGCCATAGAGACCATGCAGAAAGGCACTAGCTCTTCTGGCCTACGACTCCTGGAAAACAGTCAGAGATGTGCTAGTCCAGCTCAATTGTGGACAACTAGGCGATACCGAGTTAGTTGAGATTGCAGAACACTCAGAACTTGATCGCTATTCGGCAGATGATAAGAACGAGCAGTGCCCTAGCTCAGACACATCAGGCAACTTACCATGGCATCCGTCATGCGCAATACACGCCATCTCAGATCCCTCCTCGGAGCACACTCAGAGTAAGAATGCCGCGAGACATCGTTCACCAGTACTTGCAAGCCACCAACAACATCATCTTTCTCCTGTCTACAAGCCACGTCCCTCCCTCGAACACACATCTTGGCAATTGATAGAAATGCACCGCGTAGGCCATGTGTTTCGCTAAGCATGTCGCTACCAACATCCCTCGTGGCTTCGGGCCCAAACAACAGACTGGGCAGCCACCGAGAAGAAGGGCGATGGCAAGAAGCAGGAGTTGCGAGAAGTTATAGGCGAAAGTACAGATAGCGTCGCGAATTCAGCAACAACACTTGTCCCAATGCACCTGGATTCTATCCTCAGTCATTTGGGTACCCTGATAAGAGCTTCATCAACGACACTTATCGTCCCAACCCTCCCCAGTTTGGGCTTTGATCTCCTGGCCACCTGACAAGAGCTTTAGCTCACAACAGCAAGTATCGCCCCAACGCACCTGAGTTCTATCATCGGTTACTTGAGTACCTTGATACGAGCTTAGTAACGGTACTTGTCGTCCTGGCGCATCTGGATTCTATCCTCGGTCTTTTGGGCACCTTGACAAGGGTTACATCAACGGCGTTCATCGTCCGAATGCCCTCGAGTTCTATCGTTAGTCTGTCGGACATTCTGACAAAGGACTCGACTCGCAACGATGTAGACTATGGCTCTCTTACCAGTGTCGGGCTGTCCAGTTGGTAACAACTGTTGGCACGAGGTGGAAGAACATCTAACAAAAGAATAGCCGACTGTCGATCGTATTCGCAAGCTCAAGTACCTCTCGTTTATCGACTATGGAGCTCAGTCCACCTTCAGACGTGCTCCTTTGCGTTTACGATGGACAATATCAGGCACCTGATTGATGGCATGTTTCTTGGGATTGGACGTGCAAGTGGGTTCGAGCCCAAACAGACTGGGTATCCACTGAAACAAGCACGATGACAAGCAAGAGGTTCGAGAAGCTATTCCCAAAAGTCGGTTCGGGTTTACGAGGACAGGTGTTTGGTGGTCTGGTCGATGTTATGTTTCTTGGAGCTGAGTGTATGGCACTCACTGGGGCTCATTATTGGCAAAGGGTGGATGTTGCAGGGAACGAGGAAGAAAAGGAGAAGCATTGGGGGATGTCAAAATCACTGATATAGCTCGAGAGGACAAGCACAAGAGTAATAGACGTGTCTGACATCACAGTATCTATCTGATTGTGCAGGCCCAGCTTATTGCTGGATAAGAAAGTGACTGCAAGTCAAAAACGTGATATACCATGATCAACAAAGTGTCGAGGCTTTTCCAGCCCTGGGATTCTATGAACATTCAATCGGTTGTTGAGTAGCCACTGGATGATGCCGTGTGCAGGGTGCATTCGATAAGGTATTGCTCTGAGATCAGGATTCAATGAGTTTTATTTTATGATAGCCTTTAGTTATTTGTGGCATAATTTAGAAGAGAAAGTAAAGAATATCATAAAATGATAATAAATTCAGTGCTAACTTAGTTTTAAACCTCTCCTCGTGGACTGTGTCACAAGCATCTTGAGAACGCATCCGAAGCCAATATGAACTCCTCTGTGACTTCGCTGGACTCGCAGGTTGTCATTCGTGAACCATACCGATCGGTGAATGTTCTGTCTCCTCATGTAGGGAAGAGTGAGTGTTGCATCTTGACGGCAGATATCACCAACCCGACTGTCCCTTGCTGGATCGAAGTGTCAACAAAAGGTAACCCTAGCTTGCAGATACAAGTCCAATGATGCAGGCTGTATTCCATTCGAATTTGTCCCCGAGCACAAATAAGCATCTCAAGCCTTGAGTGCCATGAGCTCTTGTGAGAACCTGCCAGTATACCATCCTGCACCTCTCTTGTCCTTTCCCCAAACGAAACATGCCATCAAGAACTCGTCGAAACTCAAGATCCCAGCTGTGTCACACAGAAAACTAGTGAGCACATAAACCATTCACAATAACACATCATTCGTTGTTCAAATATCATTTACCATTAACCCGCAATGCTTCTCTGACCCCCAAAACGCCATTTCTCCCGTGGGTATATACAGTCGTACAGAGATGTAGACACACAGCCTGGTTCTCGCATCTGTCCATTCCAGATTTTTTTATCCTTACTCATTCTCGCTGCCATCTGGGTTCCGACAAGTCGACTTCCTGGGGTACAAGCGGTCCGTCGACGCTGTCCCTGGGTCCGTTACCCAGCAGGGCCTCACGATCCTTCTTTTCCTTCTCGGCCTTGGACTCTTTGCCGGCTGCCGTGTCGTCTTCCTCCTCTGGAACAGGTATCAGACCTCGATCACTCGTCCAGCTTGGTGCTCGGCTGTTGCTAGCTCCTCTTGGTCGAGTTGGAGCGAGTGTCGTTCCGGATTCTTGAGGTTCGCCTTGAGCTCCCGCATAGCTAAAGTCGCCACTGCCGCTGCGTTCTGCCTTGACGGAGTTACGTCGTGCTACATAAGCATCGAACTGTGTATCGCGCTTGTGGGTGTAGACGCTGGGTGTTCGGGAGATGGTGCCCATTTCGACAGAGTCATGCTTGGAGATGATGCTTGCTCTGGAAGATGTTGTAGAGAAGCGCTTGTCGGTTGACTGTCGGACGCTTCCAGCGTATGAAGTATCGCGTTCAACGTCGTCGTTGAAACCATATGGCTTGACGTTGACGGGGTGGGTATAATCGTCGTAAGCGGAAAGGCGTTGCCATCTCCGCACAGAGTAGAAGACTAGGACGAGGGAAGTGAGACTAGCAGGACTGTCAGCATGGTTTTTGGATAAAGTTTGTAACGATTGCTGGGGTGAACTTACATAAAGACACAGTCCAGTCCGAGAGCGACGAGTGAGTAGTGCTTGTCATGCTTCTCGGTGTAGACGACGATATCAAGAGCAAGAGTGGCGATTGCGCACGTCAACTTGATAACGTGTGTAAAGAGCATGGTCCATGGCGTCAAAGACTCGGCAAAGAATTTGGCGATTTCGACAAAAGTGCACAGAGATGCAACAAACCACAGTGCCACGTTGGTAGCCTCCCATCTGTTCAGTTGTCAGCAAACTGGCTCGTTTCGCTCATGACGAAACAAACTTACACAATCTCAATTGTAGGGTCGTCGTTGTGCTTGTTATCGTCCTTGTTCACCTTCATACTGTCACCCAATCTCCAGGCGAAAAGTCCCATCATGGCCATGGACAAACCCAGCTGAAGAACCCAGGTGGGAATGAGGATCATGGAGCGCCATTTCGCGCGGTCGAATTGTGCCTGAGCACGGTGGTTTCCGTTGAGAAACATGTTGAGTGTTTCTTGATTTGTCTTTGAGAACTGCGGGTTTTGCTGTCCCGACAGTTCAATCGATGGTACTGTTTTCCGTCTCTTCCAGAGTCTTATTGCTCAATGGTGTTTGTCGTTTCTCATAAAGCAGGTTCTCATCAACGTTTTGTAACAATCACAGTCACAGCTGGTATTGTCGTGTCGTGCTGTGTTATCGCCGTCGTCCTGCGTGCGTAAGGTAGTGATATATCTCCAGCGAAAACTCTGGGTTTCGTACTTGATTGTCGAAATCATTCAAGCAAAAGTCAGGATCCTTCTCAAGGGGGGCCAGCCTTTTTATTTATTCCATGTAATTAAGGCTGGCCGCCGCCGCCATACCATGCAACACCAACAGTTAGTGTCGACAGTGACTTGTTACTCGTTCGTCCCCGCAACTTGAGCTCAGCCCTCTTGGATATCCATGGCGCCAGGGCCAGGGATGATGAGCCACTGCCTCCACTATTGTGCAGTTCCCAGCGACGCTTTTCCGGGTACTGGTCTGGAATTGGACTTAGTGCTGATGGAGGGCTGCGGCTGAGAGCTTGCTGACACAGACGAGAACAGCTCAGAGGGACTTTGTAACGGCTCCCTTGGAGAAATACGGTGCCTAATTTGCCCAGTTCAGGGTACACGGGCAGAGGCTCAGTCCAGCCAAGTGAATCATTGGGGCTTGGTCGGAGTCTTGATGCTCGGAGTTGGATAGCAACAAGAGTCCTCACTACCTACAGTGGGTAAGCCGTTACCGATGCCGAATAGCCTAGCCAAAACTCAACGGCCTTTACGGAGATTTGCTCATGAGCTCGAAGGATCTTCTGCTATGACCCAGCTTTACCAGAACAAGATTGCCGCCAGGGTTAAGCGCGAGGCTGCGCAGCGCCCCTAGGGCTTGAAGGAGGCATTTTTGGCGCCCATCGGCTTCGGGTCCAACAGGTCTCGAAAGCGGCAAGGCTGATTTTGGGTTTCATCGCGATAGAAGAACCAATCCCAGATAAATCCCTCTACTCCCCACACCACTCAGCCCTGTAAATAGCTGCAACTGCAACTGCAAGCTAGGGAATGATGGAGGGTGGCTAGCAACAGCTCATGATGATGATTGTCTTGATCGATCTCGCTTAGACAATGGGCATCAAAAGGAATCAGAGGTCAAAAACCTTGACTCGCCTCCATAGCAATGCCTCATCAACATCCATTCAAGATCCGAGCAAAAGTGGCGGTAGCTCAAGGTGCGACGAGTGGGGGCGGAAGCCAGGGATGATCAACAAGAGGTTGGGCGTTGTTTGTCGGTCAAGAGTAGAATTATCCGTCTCCGTAGGCGTAGGCGAAGGCGTAGGCATTCTGATTTGATGAGATCATGGGTTCCGAGAATAGAAGCTGTAGTCAAATCTGGAAACATCATCTTGGCTGCATCAAGTTCCCACGTTTGAACCAACTGCGCCTCGATTGTTTCTACCAACGACAACCATTTCTCATCCGGACTGGTCTTGACTGACGATGAGATTCGACAGAATGTGTATGTACGCCCAGGCACCGAACAGCTGCAGCAATACTGGGCGGATGGCTTGGACTTGGACTTGGACTTGGACCATTATCCATAGAGGGTTAGAAACCAGTAAGCACCCCTCCAATGGCAGCTTAGTTGTGACATGGGAGTAAATAAATTAGGGATCTAGGGTCCGTGGACTGACGCCTTTCAGGGCCCGCAAGGCTGATTAGGAGGGTTACAGGTATCATCGCAGAATGATACTTGATGAAGGATGGCACACAGTGAGGCAAGCAATTTCAGGTCCAGGCTTAGTCACGAACATCACATTACCAAACGTCTACCAGATTAGAATCATTTAAACTACTCTCGTGTTGTTCAACAAAAGCATGAAACAAAAGTATAATCTTTACATCTCAATTAAATAGTGGAATCTCCTCCCATTCTGGGTATACAATGCGCTGTCTTGGCCCCCGCAGGCCAAAGGACCAAGGACCACGGACCACTGTAATAATATCATGGAATATGATAGGATAGCTCGCAGTTAATGCTCTCGCATTCGCGACCTTTCCGATGCTGACAGCTCTCGTAAGCAAGGAGCCACTGTAGCGAAATTACAGCACAAACCTTTTACCCGTGACTATGGCAATATCCATAAACAAAGCTTTGTCTGGCGCATCACCCTCACATGTATTTTGTTTTTTGCGTCGTATTTAAGGCTGGACAATGTTTAAACTTTGAGGATGACTGCATTTAGCTGTCTGGTTTACATTCAATGCGGTATTATGATTCCACAATGGCTCAGCCTTATGAGGTGAGCATTGCCCATTTCTCGAACATTGTATCCTATTCTGTACAAGCCAAGCATACTGCTACACCACGTACACGTTGCTTTCGTGCTTCTCCCGTTCCTCAGCCACCGGACTTTGGTTTCTAGAGGCAACCGTCCATTCATTACGAGGTCCGACTCGGCAGATGTCTATCGATTCATTCGGGAGCTCTCCGTTTATTTGTTCTTGGTGGGCTGGAAGACCTGCTTTGCGTCAAAAGCGACCACATTTCCATCCTTGTCTGTCATAGCCGGAACATTGACGTCGACTCTTCGGACTGAAACGAGTTAGTTGATCTGAGGCTCAGGTACTGCAGCTGAGATCGCGTAAATGACTTACTAAGGCCAGCTGAGGCAGCCGAGACAAGGGTAACCAAGGTGAGAATAGAGAAGTGCATCTTGAAGACGTGAAGGAATGTGATGGAGATTTGTAAAAATCAAGAATGAAATGTCGGCCGGCGACTTGAATGAATGTTTGAATGACTAAAAGAAGACAACTAGACTGGGATGTCTGGCATGATACGAAAGGTGGACTCACTGGAGGAACAGGACTATTTGTATTTCAGCATATGTCTTTTGAATCATGTATCTATTGATTTGAGTTTATGGTGTTACGAATCTTGAGACACTGGCGGATGGTGTTGAGACGTGTTTGAGAATCTCTGCCTGGATTTGCAGCCGTTGATCTGTTAGAAAGTTGACCAACAAGCACGAAAATAGCATCATAACTAGCGATGTTATCGAGGCCACGCAATCCAGACTGAAAGCTTAGCATTAATAAAGATCTCCTAAGTGTCAAGATGAAGCATCACCAGTCCAATACATGGCTGAAACAGAAGCGGTCTAGTGTCCGTACGGCAGTTTACCATCCGGTAGCAACATGATACTCGTTACTGTATCAGCTCCTTAGCGATGCTTGGCTAAATGATGATGCAGACATTGGGAACTTCCGTTGCATGCCTTTGTAATTCGATCAAGTTTGACTTGCCCATAAAACAAAGCCTTCCTCTACAAGCCCCTACTACGTACAGTCTCAATCTGGGGATCCGATCGGACCATGACCCCCGCTGTGATACCGGCACAAAGGGTTCTCTTCCGGCGGGGGCCGGGTCGATCGTGGGGTGAGCCAAGCCTAGAGGCTAGAGCTGCAAGCCTGCACCTACGATCACGCTCACACTCAATGATAGACAAGCAGAGCTTCCTCTTCCAAGATAGTCAAAATAACAATGATGATGCCTGAAGCTTGATTTGGCTGTCCAAAACGCAAGCTTCCGTCTTGTACCTCAACTCTAGCGCCCCAGAACCCCTCATGACTCTGTTGGTTGAATGGCATTGGCCTTGACAAGTCCCACTGAATTACCCCTCCATGCAGCGCTCCATTTCAAGGTTGGTTCCTGTACCACCTCTCAAATCTCGACTCTTATCTTCCTTTTCCACTTCTGCTTTCGTTTTACTACGCTCTCTTTCCGAATCTCTACGTCTGACAGTCTGTTTTCGTCTATGCTCTTGCTGGAAAGCATAATCACTCGCGGTTTCTGCTTCAGAGCGTCTTAGGAATCGTATTATCTCCACAAGTCTCCTGGCCTTTTCAGTCAACCCTTCGTCTACTCCATCCGATGGCGACCACTGAGCATTGTCTCGTATGCTTTGAGGCCCTCGACGCTCATCTCAACCGTCGAAAGCCTCTAACTCTCGACGAAATTCAAGAACTCCTTGCTCCTGAGTCAGACACAGAGCCAACCGCTCCAAAAACCCTTGACGATCCCAGCCTGCGACATCTTGCAGTCCCTGATGCCAGCGCTTCGTCCTCTTCCTCGTCAACCTCTCTAGGCGCCTCGACACCAGCTACAAGCACATCTTCTCTACCCATTCCCCCGAGCTCTGCCCCGTTGTTTGTAACATGGAACACCATGGACGATGGCGAGCCTATGCTACGCGGCTGCATCGGTACATTTGAAGCTCAAGATCTCTCCGACGGCGTCGCTGAATACGCCCTCGTCTCCGCCCTCAACGACACCCGTTTCTCACCCATACGAAAATCCGAACTACCAACACTACAAGTAGCAGTCACCCTCCTAACCGATTTCGAGGAAGTTGATGAAATTTTCGACTGGGAGATTGGTATCCACGGCATCCGACTCTCCTTCTATGACCGCGGTCGCCGGTATGGCTCTACGTACCTCCCAGACGTTGCCGCTGAGCAGGGTTGGACCAAGGACGAGACTCTCTTCAGTCTCATCCGCAAGGCCGGATGGACAGGAAGCCGAGGACGTTGGAAGGATCTGGATCTCAAGGTCACGCGCTACCAGGGCAAGAAGACGACTCTGGAGTATGCTGACTACAAGAAGTGGCGGAAGACTATTGAGGCATGAAGGAGAGAGAGCAACTGCTTCTAGACATAGAGGCCCGGCGTTTTTGGCGATATGAGGGTAATTCCCTTGATGATGTTTTTTCCACTCAATTATTGCTCAACGTTTAGAGCTGGTTTGTAAACACTCTCATCTAACAGTCAGCTACAGATAATAAACCTTGGGATTGATCTGAATTGCAGGATTGACTTGGATGATCAACAGCTATAACGCTTTTATGCAACTTTGATAAGACGATAAGCCCTGTCTGCGGTTTGTCCCGATATCTGCCATTCTGACTGAGTCTAATAATCACTGACAAAGTATACGATTCCATGTGATCACGCACCTCTATTAGTACCTTGGAAATGCATCACGACAACGCCAATCACATCAGCACCCAGTTGTCTAAATATCTTGAAATCCAGTACACTAATAGTACCTAGTTTATAAACATGATTCGCTATTCGAGAATATCAAGTTGCAAAAAGGTGTCAAGATATAATGACAACAGTCCCCATATGAATCAGAAAAGAAAACAATGTGCAGATACAACTCCATGGCAGATGATTGGGGACAATTCCGCCCAGAACAGATCGCATCTGTAAAACCCATGTCTTCGCCCAGACGCCGAGGTATCCCTGGTATATGATGATTTTGAAGCCTTTGAAATATTCCTCCCAACAAACGACGCACGCGACCTCCTCCCGGTTTTTTATAACACCTTTCCTCACACGTCGCTGGTCTTCACCAACACCGCAGGCTCTTCCAGAAACCACTGTCCTTCTTCCCTCCTACACGATCGCCTTGGAGATTCGGCCCTCGTACTCCTACGGCGCGCTTCTCGGTGTCGCTGTCTGTTGGCAGGGGCGTCAGGGGCTTCGTCATGCCACGCGCATTGGAATCGTCTGCGCCAGAGCCTGTGTCACCAAGTCTTCGCGCCTCAACTACACGACGCACGACAAGCGCAAAAGTCTCTTCGATATTGACTTCGAGTCGCGCACTTGTCTCCATGAAGCCACAGCCTCGCTTGCGCGCCCACTCGAGTCCTTGGGCTGCAGGGACTTGTCTACTCTCCTGCAAATCGCACTTGTTTCCAGCGACAAGCTTGATAGGGGGGATGGTGCGTGCGCGGGTATCGTGGCCGGATCGCAGGCCAGCGCGACGTGCGCGGTCGGCGTTATCGAGACGGGTCTCAGCTTCCATATCAATAAGTTCGTTGAAGTGTTGGAGAGCATCGAGCGAATCCTTGGATGTGATGTCGTAGACAAGCAAGAAAGCATCGGCGCCGAGGTTGGAAGAAGCCCACATGCCGCGATACTCCTCCTGTCCGGCTGTGTCGGTAAGAGAGAGGTGATATGTGACGCCGTCGATGCGTCGCGTGACACTATACGAGTCCTCAATAGTCGGGTCATAGTCTGAAGTCCATTGCGATCGAACGAGACGTAGTGTGATGGAAGACTTTCCGCATCCGCCGTCGCCGCAGATGGTGATGGATATGGGGACGGGTGTTTGTGTCGGAGCCGTCATGTCGAAGGTTGAGTTGTGTTTGGTATGGAACGAGTGTCCGCGTGTTCGAGTAAAAGGAGTAGCTTGTCTTGTGCTCAGTTGCACAGAAGCTGTCGGGGTAAAATTCGATCGTAGTGGGCACCGAAACGCGCCGTTTGTGGAGGACGTTGATGGGTTCTAGAATCTATCTAGAAACGGGCGCGTTGCCAAGGCGTTGGCTGCAGGTTACAGCGAAGCTAGCTCTGTATTCTTGGAGCGGTTTGGTATGGTTGGTTGGTTTGTCTGTCTCGCAGTTGATTGACGCAGTCAATCTCGAATCGTTATAATCGTAGTAGTCGTTTCTCGTCGCAAGCAGAATGTGTTGCGAGGCGTGTGCTGTATGTATGTATGTATGTATGTATGTAATTTGAAAGTAAGGATCGATGTTGTAGCGTAATATAATGCAATGCGCAGTGATGTGATGTGATGACGGATGTTTGGGGGTCCAAGTTTCTGGCCAGATAGTTCTAGTCTTGAATCCGGCAGTTCCTTTGATTTTAGACGAGAATGAGAGAGGGGGCTTTATCTGAGACAGCCCAGGGTGAAAGATGACGAATGGATCGATTGATAACCTGACGCAGAAGGAAACAAAATTTGATCTCCCTTGTGTTGTCTTTTTTATTTCCCCTCTTATATGGTTTCTGGTCTTGGTTTTCTGTTTCCTCTTGAGGTTGATAACACCAAGTACAATGACAGTCGGTGAAAAGAATGACACGATGGAGAGAGGAGACAAGGAGAAACAAGGAGAAGAAAAAGGAATGATAAAAAGGGACTTTGCTTTACTTTTGCTTTTTCTCTCTCAAGATACCTTACCTTACGGATACCATGCCCCTTGTTGCGGAAAAACGGCTGAGGGTGCCGTCTCAAGTTGAAGTACGTGGTAGATGGGCTTAGTACCTGCGATACGGGCTGCTAAAAGCTAGAAACCTGGACTGAAGCTGGATAGCGCCGGGGCATGGCAGGGGTCTGGACGTTTGTGGCGTTGGGTATAGCGGGCGTGGGCGCAGGGGTAAAAGTTTAGTTGGTGAAAAAGGGTGCATAAAATCGTCTATGTAATGGATGTATACTTGTACTTGTAGCTTGTAACTTGTAACTTTGGGCATCAGTAGCATTGATGATTATTGGGCATTGGCTGATCAAGATGAAAGGGATTGTCTGTTCTCCCCATTCTGTTGTCTTGTCCGTCTCTTCTCCGGTGGACGGACCAATATGTGATCTTTCAAACCAGAGGGGATGGATAAGTAATATGGATAACTTGTTTTCTTTTTCTTGTCTTAGTACCTTGCAAGGGTTAGAAGGTTTTCACAAAGCCTGGAGGGTTAGGCAGAACTCATCCCATGAGAGAAAACTTTTATTATGCCATGCCATACGGATACTTGATGGATATTGGGTTAAACGCTAACCATCCCGACAAGCTGGTATGCGGTGATGTGATAGGTAACGTACAAGGGATGGGGTCCTGTCAACCACAACCACATTCAAATCAGGGGCACTTGGGCATCACATTGGCGCAGGTACACCCACTAACTCGCCCGGAGATGGATCCTTTTTCTCCTCTCAACGCGTCAGCTAGTCATCAATAAGCTTCAAATCAAAAGCAGCCAAGACCAGATCCCAACGGCCAAAATGTGGGGGACGGATTTCCATCAACCAGAAGCACATGTTGTAGAGGTTTCCCACTGTTCCTGGGTGTACTTTTGATCGACGTTACACCTACCTCGCTTGGAATCTTCAAACCTCTTAGTTGCAGCCGTTGTGGGGGAAGACGCACATGCAGCTCGCTATCAAGTGACAGCCCGACGGATCGCGCAGGTGAGGGTGGTGGTGATGGTGATGCTGCTTTACTAGAATCATCCAATCTGATCCTATCCAATCTCTTTTGATTTTCGCAACGCTTAACGCGCTTTAGCCTCCGCAATCGGTGTTGATATCCATCTCAGTCAGTGCTCAGATGTTGTAAGCGATGTGACTATCACGCACAATTGAGGCGTTGATAACAGAACCCTACCACATGAGATTCAACCTGCCCTTTTCAAATCTCTTGGCTGTATCTTTCTCTGTCTTTCGTCAAATATGGAAATATCGCCATCTCTTTCCTCCACACTCTCAGAACATGTTGCCATTCCGCAAACCCAGTTGACAAGGTTTCGGCTCTTCTCTTGTTGGCTGCGTAAATTGACTTCCGCGCACGGACAAGACGACCCATCCAAAGCAATGGCTCACTTTTTCTTAGCATCTTGGGCACCCATTCAGCAGATCAGGTAGAGTTGATAACAAGACAAAGGAGGGGCTCGAGCATCAAGTCTCAAGACATTGTTTTTTGTTGATCAATGGCGTGTGATGGCTTGCCATCCCTCGGGCATAGCATCGATCTACTGGAATTCTCCGGTTACCTGATGCAAATCATATCCAAAGATGGAGGGTGCCTCCTGATCTCCAGGTCTGAGACATGGATCTGAGACCTTTTTTTCAACCGGGTTCTTCCATGTGAAAAGGGCAACTCAACTTTGTAAGCGATGCATGATGGCGCGATCACGGGGAATCAAGACCAAGGCCATGGTTGAAAGGAGATTGATCCAGGGTTGAGTAGGGACCAACTCGTTTCAGTTGAGCTGACAGCAAGGTAACTCACAGAAAATGTTGAAACTTTACACATATCTTCTACCCTACACTTTATTCTAATTCGATATCTTTTCATGGCTTGTCAGCATAAATATTCGTATCAACTCGTTTACAGTCCAGCTAAGGACTTCTCCGTAGCCGGACTTGAGCTTCATCCGGAAAAGACTCGGTAGAACAGCAGAAATCCCTCGCGGCTTTACTTGAGTCACGAGACATGAATCATTGCTGCTTTTACTAATTAATGATCTCGCCATTTCGTAGAGTTTTTGTGACTTGACCATTTTCTTCTTGACCATATTCTTACCTGGATTTCTGGTCTTCTAGAGTATCGAACATATTATAGAGGAGTTTTTACAAGTTCAAATTTTGACTGTACTTTGATACTCATTTTTCATCCGAGCCTAGCCGCCATGACTGTAACCAACGGCCGCAATGGAAACCCCTCCACGAGCACCCTCCATAGGGCTGAAGAAGTAAACGATGTAAGACATTCATCTCGACAACCTCTGTGCTGATTGGTTACTAACGTTACACCAGCTGATCGATGCTGTACGAGGTCTCATTGTGCCTTACATCGAGGCCGCTGACGATGCAGCGGTAGACCGGGCTACAGGAGACATTCCTCCCAGCTCATCTGGAGTCAAGAATAATGTCCTGGTGGACTTTCAGAAACCAGAGGAACTGGTTCAACGCCTCAAGTTTTCCTTGCCAAACCAGGGTCAAGGTAAGGAGGGGTTGTTGGAGATTATTCAACAAGTTCTTCAGAACAGTGTCAACACTTGGGACCAGGGGTTCCTTGATAAGCTGTATGCAAGCACGAATGCGGTAGGTGTCTATGTCGCTCTTATAAATCAGATGTTTTGTGCTCATCGAGATTAGGTTGGCGTAGTGTCAGACATGGTTTTGTCTGTCCTCAACACCAATGTAAGTGTATTCCCTGTTTATCAATCAAGACCAACAACTGATACACTGCAGCTGCACGTATTCCAAGTCTCCCCCGCTCTGTCTGTGATTGAAAAGACCACAGCAAAGACATTGGCACACCTGTTTGGTTTTACCGGGCCTCGAGCAGGTGGTATCTCCTGCCAAGGCGGAAGTGCCTCAAACTTGACTTCTCTTGTTGTTGCTCGCAACTCTTTGTTCCCCGAGTGCAGAACCTCAGGCAATGGAAAACATGACTTTGTGGTCTTTACGAGTGCCCACGGCCATTACTCCGTTGAGAAGAGTGCCATGATCTGCGGACTTGGATCAAACAGCGTTTGGCCTGTTGCCGTGGACGAGGTTGGATGCATGAAGCCGGACGCCCTAAGGGAGTTGGTCGTTCGTGCCAAGGCGGAGGGTAAGACGCCCTTCTACGTGAACTCGACAGCGGGTACAACTGTCATGGGTTCATATGAGCCTTTTGAGGAAATCTCTAAGATTTGCAAGGAGTTTGGCCTCTGGATGCACATCGATGCCAGTTGGGGTGGCCCTGCTGTCTTTTCATCGCAGCAAAAGCATAAACTTAACGGCGCTCACTTGGCCGACTCTTTGACGGTGAACCCGCACAAGATGATGAATGTTCCTGTCACCTGCTCATTCCTCCTCGGACCCGACATGAACATCTTCAACAAGGCCAACAGCACCGCTGCTGGTTACCTGTTTCACACTAGCGACGGTGGTGATATCTGGGATCTCGCAGACCTTACCCTCCAATGTGGCCGTCGCGGTGACAGCCTGAAGCTTGCACTGGCCTGGATCTACTATGGCGCAGCAGGCTTTGAGAAGCAGATTGACCATGCTTTCGACCAGGCTGCGTATCTTGCCAACCTCATCAAGCAGAGCGACAATTTTGTCCTCGTGTCACAAGATCCCCCTCCTTGCTTGCAAGTGTGCTTCTACTACGCCCCTGACAGAAATTTGTCTGATGATAAGGAGGGGAACACCCTCCGAACTAAGACAATGGTTGAGAAGATGATTCTTAGAGGATACATGGTTGATTATGCTCCAGGACCAAAGGGTAGTTTCTTCCGCGTTGTTGTTAACTGCCAGACTCTGCCTGGAACTGTTAAGGGTTTGGTCAAGGGTCTTGAGGAGGTTGGACGCGAATAACAGGATATAATAGAGATGGATTAGAGTTGAGAGCCACTATACTATATACCTATGCAGTAGATGCGACATGATCACGGTTGATGAATAGAATTAGATTAGAACAAACATGAAATTTCATAATCGTATTTTCTAAGTTGACTGGCATCTGCAAGAGGGATCCTGCCGCGCTTATCTTATCGGTTATCTTATCAACTGAACCAAAATTTTGGAAAACTTCTGGTCCAGATCAACGGCCCCGCCAAAACTTCTCTCGACTTGCCCAAGCAGATCGACATTCGTTCAGGTCAATTCGCCAGAAAACATGCCCAAGCCAAGAACAAGACGTGGAGTTGGCCGCGAGGAGAAGAAGCGAAAGAGACTCGAAGAGGTTGAACAGCAGGAATCATACGAAAACGACTCCAAGCGCCAGCGCACTTTTGAAGACAACAACGACGACAACGGCTACGGCTACGGCTACGGCGACCAAGATGGCCAAGATGCGCAGCAGAACGGCGTCGGAGAAAAGGAGTTCTTTGGTATGCTTGCAGACGAGGAGCAAGAGTACTTCCGCCGCGCAGACGAATTGCTAGAGCTCAACCAATTCCCCTCGACCGAAGACCGCGACGTCTTTCTCGAAAACGTTTACAAGGAGGCCGTGGGCAAGGAACTCAAGTTAGCCAGCAGTCAGTCGTGTTCACGATTGATGGAGCGCCTTATTCAGCTGTCGAATACAGCGCAGAAGAAGCATCTGTTTGACGCTTTTGGTGGCCACTTTCTCTCTCTTGTGCAGCACCGATTCGCGAGTCATTGCTGTGAGGCGCTCTTCCTGCGATCTGCCGGTGTAGTGTCGCAGGAGCTTTCTGGTTTTGTTCTTGATACCAAGGGTACAAACGTCGACAACCAGAAGCCCGAGACATCCATGGAAGACCTGTTTTTGGCGACACTCGACGAGCTAGAAGGTGCCCTGTCCTACCTCATCACCGACCGATTCGCATCTCATACTCTGCGCGTGCTCTTGCTCGTCCTGGCTGGTCGACCTTTGGAGGACTCGTCAGTTCGATCTCTCATCAAGAGTAAGAAGAAGGAGAAGATTTCTGTTGCTGGAGCTTCGGCCACGGACGAGGCGAACCAGGGCTTGAGGGCGGTGCCTGAGTCGTTTGCCATGGCTGCCAAGAAGATCATCCAGGACTCGACAGCGGGAATGGATGCGACTGCTCTGCGAGTGCTCGCCAGGCATCCTATTGGAAACCCTACGCTACAACTTCTGCTTGAGCTCGACCTGACACTCAACAAGACTGAGCAAAAAGCCGAGTCTGAGCAGCCAACTCTGCTTTTCCAGCTGTTGCCCGGTGCTCCGAAATCACTATACGACGGCTCCTCAGAAGCATCAGAGTTTATCAATGGCATGATCTACGACCAGATTGGTTCACGACTTATTGAGACCCTCATCACACACTGCCCTGGTAAAGTCTTCAAGGCTCTCAACCAGAACATCTTCCTGCCCAGAATAGAGGGTTATGCCCGAAATGACGTTTCGTCTTATGCCGCCATCCGAGTGCTCAACCGACTCAGCAAGGATGATCTCGTACAAGCAGTTGAGAAGATTGCGCCTAATGTTCCTCAACTGGTCGTAAAGTCGAGACTCAACGTCCTCAAGACATTGTTTGAAAGATGCGCTGCTCGTGGCGCCAACGATGAGATCAAGAAGCTTAACAAGGGGCTTAAGGAGGGATGTGGCAAGACACCTGCGGACCTAGTCATCTTTCTTTGTGGTTTGAAGGACGAAGAGAAGAAGAAGAAGGATGTCCAGCAGCTGTCAAAGAACGAGTACGCCATTCAGTCTCACGGAGCCCAACTTCTCACCACACTCCTATCGATTCCTGGTCCGACAAAGGGTGTTCAAGAATCCCTTCTTGCTCTTGAGCCAGCTACCATTGTCCGTCTCGCCACCACCTCTATGCCTACAGTCACCGTCCTTACCACCGCCCTATCCATTTCCTCTTCCAACCCTGCCTTCCACAAGTCCATCGCCAGTGCCATTCTTCCTCACACCCACGAACTCGCCATTTCGCAATTTGGCCACAACCTCATCAACTCTATCGTCGAGGTACCCAGCAAGGGCAAAGAGCGAAGCATACCGTTCCACATGAAGGAAGCCATGATGGGGCGACTGGGTGAGCACGAGGCGGAGCTGCGAGATAGCTGGATGGGCAGAAGCGTCTGGCGCAACTGGAAGGGTGATATGTGGAAGACCCGCCGCGGAGATTGGAAGATCTGGATGAGGGAGGTTGATGCCAATGTTCCGCAGAGTCTGCCGCAGCGCGGACCAAAGGTTGCAGAGAAGGGGAAGACGTCGCGAGAACCCAAGCCTGTACAAGAAGAGGCTGAGGGAGCTGTTGAAGAGCCCGTCGTTGAGGAGCCTGTTGTGGAAGAGGCTGTTGTTGAAGAGGCTGTTGTTGAGGACAGCAACAAGATGGATGTAGACGAGGTTGCTGAGGCCGATAATGACGACGAGAAGAAGGAAAAGAAGAAGAGTAAGAAGGACAAGGAGGAGAAAAAGGACAAGGAGGAGAAAAAGGACAAGAAGGAGAAAAAAGAGAAGAAGGAGAAGAAAGACAAGAAGGACAAGAAAAAGAAGAGCAAGTCTGATGAGGCCAAGGTAGACGAGGAACAGGCCGATGAGTAAAACAGGCGTTGATGAAAGATAGTGGTCACAGATACCCAAATTCGAGCCAAAACAAGTATTAGTCTATATATCAAAACTGCACATTCTCGTTATCTTTTGCCTGGTATATGTTTTTCTCAGGACTTGTCTTTGCTGCTAGGTTTCCGAGTTGTATATCTTGGACTGATCTCATGAAGTTGGCACACATCACCAATATTGTTTGAACAGAGATTTGTCTTTCTGTTTTGTTACTTGTTACTTGTTAACATCGCAACTTGTTTTCTATGTGACTCAAACGTCAGAAAGCTACGACTGCTCAGAATGATATTGCCACCGTGAGTCTGATCACCTATAAATACGGACCTTCCTCTCAAGTCTTCATTTCCTTCAGTCCTTATTCATTCTACGTTTATGTATTTACTTCAGCTTTCTTCATACCAATTGACTGCGACCTTACAAAACGTTCCCCTGTTTATAGAAAGCTTATGCAGTTCTCTCTTTTGTGTTACTTGCCGGCTACGCTTCCTGTCGACTTGAGGATGTTTGCTTGGCATCGCTATCTTCCTGACTTACACAGACTGGCAAGAACAACAGAGCATCCTTGTGGCACCAGAACGTTATAAGAACCATCAAGGGAGTGCATAAGTTCTGTGCATTACATTTAAGTGATTTATACAGTCTCTGGGTGATTCAAACCTCAGCAAAGGCAAACTTCATTGCACGATGAGCATGATTACCCAATGTCGAAAGACTTGCAAGTATAAATGATATCCTGACGACTCAATCTCTCGGATATTACAACCATTTCTGTTTATATTGCACTGGGGGTAAGGCGATGATGAAGGGCCTGAAGAATTAAGGACATCGGGTCTAGAGCCACATCGTAGACGAATATGATCCTACCCTCGGTTGCTGTTGCGGATGCTAATCTTGCATCTTTGCCCTTTCTTCACAACCTTAAACAGTCTTAAGACTATCACTAGAGATTATATCTGTTACGAACTCGGGTTCGGCCTTTACTTGATGGCATAGAACAGCAACGAGTCAAGACTTGGACTTGGACGCTGGATAGAGACATAAGACCCCGAAACATTCCAAGTCTATCTATTTGGCATCGTCTCAGTAAACACGTCAAGAAGGGATGACTAGAAACGATAAGCAAGGTTTAATGGGATTTGCTAGGGATACGGAATATAGCTTGAGGACTTGACTATTTACTCCGGGACAAAGGCAGCTGTAAAGAGCTTAAACTAGGTAGGTCTCTGAAAAGATAATGCATATATTGTACTGTAGCTAGATATGAAACATTCAAGTCGGCACCGGACATTATCGCACTACACGAGGTGCAATGAACAGCCCGAAAACAAGCATATTCTCGCTGCTTCACAGTTCACTTACATAATTATTTGCAATATTGATCCAAATCCAAACATCGGAATACTAATTCATAGCTCTTGAGAATTAATGTCAAGGTATCCCCGAATTCCTCATGGTTACATCACGAAGAAGTTTACAGGCCATCAATGGCGTCCCGTCCAGCCTTCTTGTCTCTCAAGCTCGAAGCTCGTAAGGCAACATGAGGTGAGGTGTCAAATACGCCCGCAAGCTGTCAGTATTACACTAGAAATCTAATACTACTGTGCCTTTTCCAGTGAGACCAATTATATCGAAACCTCAAAGAGATAGAGCTAAGCCGAGCCCTCCGAGTCGAAGCAAACATCCTTTCACATGAATTTGATACGGGCGCCTCTTGTTGAGGTACCGAAGCCGCGAGATGCACGTCTAAGTTCAGTTTAAATTAGGCCTGTCCGACACTGTTCAGCCAGAAAATGCCTCGATAGCCACGGAGCAGCAGACGGAACTCTCGATAACGGAGCTCCGGAGCCACCGGAGGCATCGCTTATGCTCCGAGTTGCTCCCATATCAAAAGACTAAAGTCTTTTGCCATTTTCTGGCTGTAAACAAATATTCATATTCTCGGGTTATTTAGAGTCTGTCGATGGAGTTGGGCCTTTCGCACTGTCACCTCCATCCCAAGTTTGAAGGTAAAATGCGAGTGTGCTAGCTAACCAAACTATCCAGCAGTCCAGTCTGATCCAAAATGAAAGAGGGTTGGAAGAAGCAGCGGGATCGTTAACTCTGGAGGGAGGGGACCTTGATATGAGAGTACGCAGTAGAGTAAAAGCTGAATACCATTTCTTAAAACTCCATTTGCTTGATTATCACAAGCAACTGCCAACGTTTTTATCCGCTAACAATAGCCTTGAAGAGTACGGCGCCTCAGGGTTGCATCAATGCAATGCCAAAATATATTTTGCAGCCCACATCGCCGGCAGAAGCAGCCTTCACCAAGATATGCCCGCATCTCGGCCGTCTTAACAGTCTAGAACAATAGGAGTGTGCCATTGCATTATCACAAAGTCAGTCCTTGAATCCTGCCCACCTGATAGAACTTGGTTCACGGCAGGCAAATACGTTCGCGAGAGCGCGCGACACGTCAGCCAGCATATCGGCTTATCCATCTGCAATAAAGCTCCTCAACTTGACAAGATGCTCAACAAAAGTCCGACCGAGAAAGCAAGTCTTCAAAATGAGTTCAGCAAGGCTTGAAGAAAATACCATCGTCGCAGACACTTGTCAGCTAGGGCTTCCAGGGCGCACAGAGTGAATGAGAACCTGGCTGCTCCCTTGCGCCAAAGATCTTGTTGACTCCCATCAATTGATGAAAAGTGTGTCGATAATGACACAATCGTAAACGCATGCTATCTAAAGGCTGGTTTCATCCCATGTCAAGCGCACGGAAGGATTGTGCGCCGCCTCGGTTATTTTTTCCTTTCTTTTTCTTTTCCGTGGACTAAATTTGGTCTGATGTGAACTGGAGTTGCTTCTGAGCAAGTGGCGACAAGAGAATCTGGAAGTACAGTACCTGGCAACGCCTCCCAGATTTGCTGCAGGGCGCCAGCCTTTTTTCCCCAATGGCTGTTTAAGGACCAACACGGACAGGTCGAATCTAAGGGTCCATCTAGTTGCGTCAACAAGTTCAAGATTTGGGGGCTCACTCGAGACCGTAGATCTCGCCAATCTATCCGGGACCCGATTCGCCTCAACACCAATCGACCACATGGCTGCCGTCAACAAATGCCGTAGGGAAACGGAATGTCTCGTATGTTGACTAAATCCTGCAATGGATGATCATTGCTCAGCAATTGCCCTTAAAAACCTCAGGTTTGCGTCGGACCCTGCAGTTGTGAACTATTTCGGACCCTTGGGAGGGTGAGCGGTGATATTGATGTAATGCCTTGTGAGTCAAGCGAGGGAGGGGCATTACAAATCACCTCATCCATCAACTGACTGGAAAGAGTTTGCAAGTTTCGAGGTTACATCTGCTGGAGAACCCTCGTTGACAGGCCCGCTGTTGAAATCGCCACAATCGGGAACTTGCGTTAGGCGGCCGCCCTCACTCGGGGGATAGTGTTCCGTCTCCATAGGCTCCGAATAGCTGGAATATCTCATTTTTCGGTTTCGTTGCGAGCCCATAAACCTCACGCTTGCATCGGAGCTTGGGAAGCTTGTCGATATAAATCTGGGGTAACTTCAGATTAGCAACGAATGGCCATACAGGGGATATCGCCGCTCAACACCATCAAAACGCGCGGCGCGCCCCATGACGGGTTGTACGGAGTGCTCTGAGTTACGCTGCTTTGATATCATAACGACGTCGATAGCCGGTCATTGGACGGGGGTACTAGATCTGCGAATAGCGTTGAGATTAGCTCTCCGAGAGCTCCTAGTCGCGGGAACCAATCTCGTGCTGGAGACGTCATATTGAGGCGGCTGTTGGTAAAGTGGAAAGGGTAATTTATTGTAAGGATGGGAATGTTAAGGGATCGACAAAAGGTGCTTTGTAATTCCCATCTTAAAGTGTGGCTAGTGCCTGGCCGAGGTGAGGCGAATGAAGAATGAAGTGGCTTATAAACGTGGCACAAGCTGCGGGGGGGAAAGGTGAGGGGGAGCAGCAGGTCTAAAAGGGAATAGTCTGCAGAATTCTCGGGACGTGCATGCAGCCAGGGGAATTTGAAATTGTTAGAGCAGCTTTGTATCTTTGGGTACTGCCTGCAGTGGGCCAACAGGGAGGGAATGCGTGCCGGAGGGAATGGTCCGGACTGAAAGCTCCGGCTCAACACAGCAGGGATCCAACACAAGCCAAGAGCCAAGAAGCATGCAACCAGAGACTGGAAACCAAGTAAAAACAGTCTACAATCTGCTGATACTGTAGCCAGAGACACGCAGAGGCGTTTTTATTCTCTTGTCTACAGTTTATGATCTGATAGACTGGTATGAAGTATGAACACTGTAGATATTACTTTTCAGGTTTCACAACCTGATTCGTAACTGCTGTGCACGCTTGGCTGCCTCGAGGTTTTTGTCGGCTATCAGAAGTGCCTTAGATCTCCGAAGCTTGGGGCTGAGGTAGTTCAAAGCATTGCAACAGCCTAACCACTTGGCTTCAGCCGTCACCAACCAGCTGGTCCTAGCAAAGCAAATAGAAGCATGGTGTTTTTCATGATCGTGATTCAACAATTTCACAGATCGACAAACCCTGGATCGGATGAGCTGGGAAGCTTGCGAGATAAAAAGGGATGCGCTGCTAAGCACCAAGGACCAAGGTGGTCTAGGCTGCGGTGGTTTAGATCGACCCAGAATGGAAACTCATTCGGGTAAAGAAGCGAGCCCCTCCGTCTCCACTGTGAGATCCTAGCTCGACATGGTTTCGAAGATTTGGTTCAGCATCAGGCTCAGCAAGTCAGCAGCAAGCTCAGAGAAACAAGCACCACCAGCACCACAATAACTCGGGTTTCAGCGTGAACGACCAAGGGTCCGCCTTTGTTACTGACGTGTAACTTTGATTGCGTGCCCAGTAAGAAACTTGCTCAGGAGCGCCAGCCGCCGGCACCTGAACTATACTTGTCGATTTCACGGCCATCCGAGAGTTCTCGGGCGCTAGAAGAATTAATATCGAAAAGTTCCTTAGCAACTACGGAGTAACTCGCTCATTCACTCTACTATATCGTCATTAGCGTCGGGAATTCTCTCTTCTCTGTCTGACTCGAAGGATTAGTTATCCAGAAGTTCAGTTCAGATCCTCCACCGTTCTTTTTCCCAGAGCTTGGCTTCCCTCCCGCAGGTCCGTCCCTTTTTTCCCATGGGTCCTGGCGGGCCTCTCACAGCAGCAGCCCGATTCCCTGTCTAGGGTCCCGCCTGTCTGGATCACCAATTTGGCCTTGTTGGAAGGGCACCGATTATTACGATGCCCACCCCCGGCCATGGTTCAGCCTTGAGATGCTGTCCATCGCAGCTAACGAGCGCCTGACGATGCCTTGATGTGATAACAACGTCGCAGGATCGCGAGTTTAGCTACGATGTGCCGTGCAATGTCGGTACAGTACGATCAAACAATATCCAGCTTCTTGGCCGATGGCCAGGTACTGTACACAACTGGCTCTGCGGCATTGAGTTCCACCAACGGCTGGGCGTGGCCCGCAATCCGCATGGCATGGCATGGCATGTCTTCCCGTACTTAACGCACCATGCCGTGGCACTGTGAGGAGGAACCATACAATGCCACGCAACCTTGAACAGGCATGCAGGCGGCCTAGTATAGGATTGGAAGCTGGGGTTTGAGCAAATGTATGTACAGTAAACACAAGATGGAATCAGCTGGCAGAACTCAATATGGGAACATGGGGAGTAGGGGAATGGAAAACAAGGAACGGTGTAGACAAATGCGGTACCAAACATCCCATTCTTCTGCAAGCTAGAATTGATATTTGATAGTGCCGATGCACGGAAGACTTGCTCCGCATATTCTGGTAGTTGAATGGGACCAACAAACTGGACGCAGAAAAGAGTACTGATAAGTTGGATTGAAACAAATGAATTGTTTTGTTTAGTTAGGTGTTTATCTGCGATCGCGATCTCAAATACGGACAAAACATGGGTTTGACAGTGAATTGTCTTGTTGATGGGATTACCTAGTCTCAAAACGATCGGCCGTCGGGATAGTCTACGGTAGCCGTAGCCTACAGCCTACGCGTCCACGCTATCGATGGGCTGCAGAGGAGAAGACTCTTGTCCATCGAATGGAAGGAAACTCCACCGTCTCACCGGTGAGAAGGGTGAGCCCGGGGCACAACAAGACAAGAAGGCAAAGGCAAGGCAATGAATGCACTGCATGAGCTGCTAGAACATTCATTTAGTTGCCAGTCAAAAGGATGCAGTGTAGCAGGTCTTTGAGTGAGACAAGCAGACAGTCTCAAAAGGGTTGTGGTAGAATGGCACGATGGCAGGGATTAGGACCAAGGGTTCTTTGGGTGGAATTCTGGGGTCGCGGACAAGATTCACCGTCGGGTCGGATGAATGCAAAGCCCATGTCCATGTCCATGTCAAGATTGTGATGGAGCAAGAAAGTTTCGAACGCTGATAGCATAGGCAATGAGCGGCAGGGTCATGGTGGCCGTGTCCGGCGATCAAAACCCACCTCGTGGGTTGTGTAGTTTTTCATCAGAATTGGCGGCAGCATGTTTAGTAATTCACAACCTTCACAACCTGAGCACAATTCGGCGCTGTTTAGCATGGAAGTTTACGAGAGGCGTTGCTCTACAGTAAGTATGTAGGTAGGTAGACCGGGAATACAGAAAGTTATGCGCAGTGAAAAGGTTGAGAACATGGGCTCCATCTCAGTCCCCAAACTCTAGTCTCCATTCGTAGATCTGAATCTCTTGTTCCTGGATGTCTCGTCTCGCTGTTGGAGTTGATGCAAGTCTTTCGAAACAATGGAGTCAATCTGGACTATCTTGTGCATCAACCCTCCCTTTACTTAGTTGCCCCTACCTAAGTCGTTGC
Organism: Fusarium sarcochroum; assembly: GCA_013266185.1. NCBI lineage: Eukaryota > Fungi > Ascomycota > Sordariomycetes > Hypocreales > Nectriaceae > Fusarium > Fusarium sarcochroum. Next base: position 21,759 of record JABEXW010000394.1, on the reverse strand, counting down.
TACGGTTCTTCTGGCTCCTGAGGGTGCCCAGGCTGGATTGGGTGTAGGCGACCTTAACTCCGGTGACTCTGGTTGGCTTATTTGACTTGGTTCTTCTGTTCGAGAGGCCGGACAGAGCGGGGAAGCCCAAGCCCATACAGGGGGCAGCCACTGGATGGTGCCCGGAGCATGGCCGGAGGGGTCAAGTGGTGACTGTGAGCTACCTGGCCTTACAGTAGGAACCCTGGGCTGCCTGACCACTGGCCACAAGCCGCAAATGCGGAACCTCAACCTGGGCTCCCCTACTCCCGTCCCATTCTCCATCGATACGGGGCGGTACTTGTACCTTGTGCTTAGCGCTAACAGAGAGCTCTTGATCGAGATCGATCGTCATAACTACGCTCGATCAAATCCATTGGATCGCCTTCGGATCGAGCTACATGCCCTTCCCGCAACTGTAAGCTGCCCAAGCATGTCGCTCTGCTCCGGTTTTGTCTGCTTCGGTCTACCCATGCAGTACTTTGCTTTTCCCTGCCCTGCTCGTATATAATATAATCCATAACCCAGCCGCCTGCCATTAACTCTCTTTTTGTTTTGGTTGTTTTTGTACTCTACCGTAAACCCTTCATCTACTCCTCTCTTTTCTCTTGCAGGATCTTGATTAGATCTCAACAGTATCTATCAGCTATCAGTTTTATCCACTGCAGTCTAGGGTCCGAAACTGTGCCTCAAAAATAACACTGCCACTTCCCCTCTCTCTTCTCCCTCTTTCTCTCTCGACATATGTCAACGAGTTTTCGTCCCGCATTCTACGATATCCAGCCGACGAACAGCTTAGACTCTTCAGTCAAATTTCCCTTCTGTTGCCCAGGCTTCTGAATTAAACTCTAATCAGTGAACCTGTACAACTCGGTTTATACCAAGACTATCACCCCAGTGATAGCCTGATAACCTTACAATTTCGCACCTTTCTACACACCACCGCAGAACACATCTCATAACGAATATGCCTAAGAGATCTCTCGACATCGCGAATATGGGTGGTCCCAACGGCAAGCCTGCGCCTGCGCGAAAGGTAAAGGCAGATACCTCTTCCTCCTTATATCCATGTCAGAACAGGATCACTAACACGAATCCCAGACCGAGCGATCCCACGAGGAGAACCAGGAACGAGCATACATCGCCGCCTCAAGGCGAGCTGACCGAAGCATCGAAGCCCGTGTTCAGTCCGCCAAGATGGCCAGCGAGATTCATAAGAAGCGAACCGGCAAGGCCTTTCGCATCACTGAGGAGATTGTCATGAAGGAGGAGATGTACGAGGAGGAGGACGATGATTTCCCTCGCTCTTACCGAATTCTCAAGTCCAACATGCAGACTTCCAACGCTGAGCTCAACGCGAGAGTGGACGCCTATCTCACAAATCGTGTGGCTATGTCCCAGTTGTTATCTGCCACCGAGGCTGATTGGCGTAACAACGAAATCAACCAAACATTTGCTCAGTTCTTCCCCCAGGCTCAACGCCAAGCACAGTCCATGTCCCACCGATGGTCAACACCAGGCTTCCCGGTACCCCAAGGGCAAAACAACCGTGTCTCCAGCCCAATGGAGCAGCACTTCGATCCTAACTTCCAGCAAGTCAACTATACTCAGCAATCCAACAACACACACGACGAGCGAAGTCACTCCATGTCAGGCATGTCTCCTTCTGAGTCAAGAACCGATGGAGCCATGTCGCCACCGGCCCTTACACCCGGCTCCGGATCTCATCCCGAGACTCCTCAGTCTCGCTGCGCATCCACGTTTGGAAACGTGCAGCCTCAAGGAATAATGGACTTTAACGAGGGTTCGGCTTTCACCTCAGAGCTACCCCCCGAGGCCAAGATGTTGATGGGTGGCGTCGGTATGAACGACACTTTCAGCCCATCCCTTTACGGCGAGCCTCAAAACTGGAGTGCTCATCAGCCTTTTGGCTATGGTGACGATTCCAAGTACTTCAAGGACGATGACACCGAGCTTGGTGCCGGCAGTGACAAGTACCCCGATGTCCTCGATACGATGAACTGGGGCAACGGAGGTGATTACAGCACACCAACCAAGCATTACACCGAGGAACCCTCTTGGGATTCTTTCATCAACGACACAGCTTGGGGCACCGAGCAGCAGCAATAATGTGTTTCGGAACACATTGCTTAATTTCTTATGATTTCATGATACTCTTTTACGCGACTATCAGCAGTTGTCTACAAATACAAAACGACACTGCACGCCGGCTCAATTCGTTAGGGCCAGGCCATCATTGATTCACACGGCGTTTGGCATGATACACTTGGAACACCAAGGTGAAAACGGACAGGGAGGCACTTTGGCTGCATTTATTAGAACTGCGAAAAGGCTTCCGCAAGGTGTTTGGGCGCATTGTTTTGCACATTTTCTTTTTATTCCCGAGGGATTATATGTATGCAAGAAGGGTCAAAGATGATATCCACGGCACCGCTCAGACGGGAACTGAAACAGCGTTTCCTCGTGGTGTTGGAGTTCTTTTTTATCTGTTTGTTTTGTCCCTTCTTGTTTGTTGCACAGCTGGTGCTGTTGTTTTGCATTTCTGAGATATCCTAGGGGGGGGTTGCATTGGTGCACAAGGGACTCACGTAAGATAGAGACTTAAAGGTCTCTGGACGACATACATAAGTGGAGGAGCTAAAAATTAATAAAAATCGTTGATATAACGTTGGGCCTGCATTACCTTTGTGAAGTTTATGTTAACGGGAAACCGAGTATTACTTTGTGCATGCGTAGAGTTTCATAAGTTGACACCATCTCCAAATTTGAATCCATGTGATGAAAGCCAGTGATCACAAGGACTATGGCAACCGTTCCCTGGATGATAATGTATTTTTGCATATCAGTCCAGTTGACAGGGTAGGCTGACACCAAGGATTCACCTCAATAAGACCCCGTGCTTGTATTGTTTGACAAGACTTGAGCTTTGAGATGTAACCCTAGAGGTTAATCGCGCTATTCACTATGGTTGTTGCAATATGTTGACTGGGCGAATGGACAAGACGTAAACCCGAGACTGTGCCCATGTGCGCTGATGATTGGCTAGGTTGTCTAGGTTTGGTGCTATCAAAGAAAACAGTCTGTGATAAAAAGGTCCTATCAATTCAAGTGGTTGAGCAGCATCCATGTCGTCGATCATGGCGCAGGTTTTCTTTGTAGCGTCGTGCAGTCTTATCAAAGAAAGGCTGGATGATAAAGTAACATAGGAAAGATGAGGTCAAAGAAGAAGAGTTTATGCAATACAGTTTATACAACGTCCAAGATATACCTGCACTTTGCGAACAGACACTCAAATGCTACTGTACAATCAAACTGTATCTCAACATTCCCTCACCCCGCCAATCCTGAGTCGTCGACGCACGTTCCAATCGAAGTTTGGCCGTTTGGGCCTAGAAGCACGGCAGGACGCACGGTACCTGAGGTATGCGCAAGGACAGGCCGACAAGCCAGGTACTTCGAGTCCCCCAACCTTAACAGTCGCTAACATTTTGGCTGCTCCCAAGAACCCACCCCGCCAAAAACGTCACCACCTCCAGTACAGAACCTACCGCCCGCTTCCATTTCTTGACTTTTGCGATTCAGTCTGCAACCCAAGACTTTTTCTTCTTTTTTCCCTCCCTACCTCCACCCTCTCACATCCTTCGGATTATTTATTCCTTTTGACCCTCTCCTACATTTATAGCGGCCTTTCGCGTCGACTTCTCGTCTACGTATCCCTCATCTGAAACACTACCTGCTATAGCATCGACTACCCTCATCCACCGCCGCAGTCAGCATCCTCTTCTCCAAGATCAAGATTATCCACGACCATGTCGTCATCGACAGCGCCACCCACGGCCGATGCGCCTGACGAGCCGCAGACTGATGGATCCAAGTTGCGAACGTTTTTGGGGATTTTGAAGAAGTAAGAGCTCACCATCTGTTTGTTGGCGATATCAGTGCGCTGCGATAGCTTCCACCGCTCTGGAGCGTTGGGGACAAGATTTCTCTAGTCTGCGAGATCGGAAGCCCCCTCCACTCCACGTATAGCGGAGTAAGCGGTGGAAGCAGAACAGCAACACTTGCAATAACGACAATGGACAATGTTATTTTGATTTCCAGTGCTGACCGCTTCTTGCGCAATCAGGTTTATCGGCGTTTCAGACCTTGCAGCAGTTAGATTCTCGCTGCCGTCGCAGCTGCTCGAGCCCACCCCGAACCTGGAATACTGGACTTATATCGATGCCCCCAATGCCTTCGTTGCCATGGGCACCTCTGAAGAGCCCCTCGACCGCATGCTCGAGGTCGTGCGCTTCTGGTTGACCAAGGATCTGAAGTACGCCAAGGGAAGGCCATGCAAGCCTTACAACTCGTGCCTCGGCGAGTTCTTCAGGGTACGTGAATCGATTGAGCTCTCACCGCTATCAAAGAGAGCATGCGATCATTCAAATGGAAGAAATGCTGATTCTTGAGTAGTGCAACTGGGAAACTGAGGATAACGCTCCAAGGATCAACACATCGACCCTTCAGCAGACCAACGGCAGCTCCAAGGGTGGACTTTCAACCTTGAAGGCATCAGCCAAGAGCGACAAGAATGCTTCAAACGTCTCACTCTCTGTTCCCCAACATGGAGCTACGAAGGACGACAAGCTTGTCCGAGTTTCGTATCTTACCGAACAGACCTCTCATCACCCTCCTGTCAGTGCCTTCAACGTCACTTGCCCCGAGAAGGGTATCACCGCGCGCGGCTTCGACCAGATCACTGCCAAGTTCACAGGCACCTCCGTCAAGGTTCTCCCTGGTGAACACAACATGGGCATCTTCATCACCCTCGACAAGCACGATGGCGAGACTTACCAGCTTACCCACCCCGCGGCGCATCTGGGAGGTCTTCTCCGTGGAGCTCTGAGCGTCTCGGTCAGTGAGATGGCTTATATCACCTGCCCCAAGACCAAAATCAAGGTTATTCTGCACTATGTGGAGGAAGGCTGGTTGGGACGTACGACAAACAAGATTGACGGAGTTGTCTTCAAGTACGACCCTGAGAACGATGACAAGTCCCGAGTTCAGGATGTCCCTGAAGAGGATATCCTCGCCCGATTGAGCGGACCTTGGAAGGAGAAGGTCGTTTTTACTCTTGGCCCTAGACCTGTTGTGAGTATAGACTCTTGCCATGTAAAGTACGTAAAACTGACTATTGGCAGAAATCGGTACCCGTCGAGGAACAGTATACCATTATTGATATCGCGCCCCTTAACGTCGCACCCAAGATCATTCCTCCCAAGGAGAAGCAACTTCCCAACGAGTCCTTGACCCTTTGGGGCGGTGTCACAGACGCAATCCACTCTAAGCAATACGGCAAGGCCACCCAGGTGAAGGTCGAGCTCGAAGAGGCTCAGCGTGAGAAGGCCCGTCAACGCGAGGCCAACAAGGAGACATGGCAGCCCATCTTTTTCAAGCATGTCACAGGCAACGATGGTAAGCCTGACCTTACCGACAAGGGCCGCGAGGTCCTTGAGAGGGCTCAAAAGGGCGAGTGGTCGCTTGATGGTGTGATGTAGAGGGTCATCTTCAAATCAAGGGTCTCGATGCAAAGTCAAATGTCATGACTTAGATGCGGTTTGAGTCTGCAATCATGAACGGCTGAACGAGGAACCTGAGAAGAACTCAATCGTTGGGTTTGGTATACGAAGTATATTTATTTTTATGGGCTTTTTTCCGTGTCAGAAAGACACACCTGGGATAGAGAATCATTGCGCCGGAGAGTAGCACGGGGTCGGTCTTTTATATCAGCAAGCTGATGGACTACAAGAGTGGATGCATGGCGGGCTTGCGCACTCGTTACTTGGAGTTGTGGGAGTTTTTGAGGCTTGGGATTATTGCTGATTCTAGATAGCAAGATTCTCGTCACAATGAACATTCATCTGATCGTGATGTGAAACGATCTTGACTAAACAACTGGCCTTTCACGTAGATCAAGATAACAAGGGGTAACACCAAGTAGACAGCATCGATATCGTTACACCTATCGTGACATGCATTGATCTCTCTGGATCTTATTCCTATAGTACAACAAGAGTGGCAATTCCTATTTTAATACATCGTTTCTGAATCATGAACTCCCCTGATCTTCCCTCTTGTAACGTTTTTAACTTTTTTGACCAATCGATCGTTTAAGCATCGATAAAGGCCTTGACGTTGCTCAACCACCGGGTGTACTCGCGCTGCTCCTTGACATCGACGTAGTCGGGAACAAAGACGGCGAGAGCCTGGGTGATACCACGCTCCTCGAGGAAGCGCTCCATCAGGACCTGCAGGTCGTCGTCCAGGCTGCCGAAGGGAGGGCCGGGATAGACGTCGGCGCGCTTCTGAGCAGCCTCGGGGGACTCGACCTTTGCGACCTTGGCGTCGGCGTAGTAGAAGAGGTTCTCGACGACGATGTTACCGTCCTGGGCGGTGGCATCGATGTTGAGGGCGCCGGGGGCCTTGCCGGGCTTCTCGACGACGATAGACAGGTTGATGGGGGCGGCGTTCTCATCCTCAATGTCCTCCTCGAGCTCCTCCTCGAGCTCCTCGTTGGCGCGGCCAGAGCTGCGCTGGCTGCCAGACTGGGCGTCCTCCTCAAGACCCTCCTCCTCAAGGGCGTTCTCATCGGCGTAAGGGTCGTAGTTGGTGATGTCGGCAATGGAGAAGCTGACAGTGACCCTGAAATTGAAATGTTAATATTTGTGTCATTCGAAGTCAATTGGGGTTGCAAAAACTCACTGCTCGTCGCCGAACTTGCGGACAAGCTTGACAACCTCCTGGCCGGGGGTGTCGATCAGCTCAAAGGCGCTGTTGTTGAGGAAGTCCTTGATGCTGGCAGGGTCCTGCTCATTGGCCTTCATGTCCTCCTCGATCTGGAGCTCGCTCTCAAGCTTGGCCAAGAGCTCGCCATCGTTCTCGGCAGCCTTTCGGAAGACTGTGGTAGAGAAAGCAGCCTGGGCGGGTCGAAGAGCAGAATAGGCCTTGACAAAGGCGCTGGGGCGGGCGGTCTGTCGAAGAGCGGCACCTGAAATGCGGGAGACGGCGCGGGGCGCCGATCGAGCAATGTTGCGGGCGGTAAACATTGTGATTATATTATTCGGGAAAGGTTATAAAAGGGGAGAAGTTGTATATGACGGAAGAAACGGGTGGTGTTGAAGGAATTGGAGTCAAGTGGTGTTGTACAAAATGGGTTTGGATGATGAGAAGCTTCTACGGCAAAGCTTCTTCGTCTGTAAATTTTTGGGGACGACAAGTTGCCGGCCGCTAACGAACAAGTTACTGGCCTTAGACTGGACGATCTCTCGGGTCAAAGCGGGGCCATGACAATCACGTGGCTAGATAGATAATCTTCATGGATTCAAGTATAGAATCATGCACTAGGCTTGTATGTATTAGTAGACGAGGATATGGGCTCATTACAAGTTGATATTTTTAATTCGTTTCTCATTATGGGTATATGCTGGTTTTTCAAGTCAAGAATGCCCTCCAACCGTTATCCCTGGTCTAACATTGTGGATGTTAGTTGGAGCAAGGCAATGTCTAACACATAAAGCCTGAACGACTGAAATACGTTCAAGGCTGGATAGCCACTAGTAGTGCAGCATTCTGTCGATCTGGTATGAACAGAAGACCGTGTTGCTTGCTCCCACGTTCAGGATACGGTGTGCTCTTGTCAACCCACCCTTCGTCATGGTTAGGTAGCCGACAATAGCTAGCAACTAGTACTATCTGCTAGCCCGATGCACTGATGAGATCCATATCCAGACGCAGCTTCATGATTTCGTCAGGCTTCCAACAGTGTGCGTGGGATCTTGAAAGTGCTGTGAGCACCTCAAGGGTTATCGTTTGGTGCACATCCCAACCAATGTACGTTGAAGTAGTCTCGAATTTAGTTCCTGAGATCCACGTCCAGATATCTCGAGCATTGGACGGCTTTAAAACATTGCCGTTCTTGAATTTGTGAGCATCCGAGGGGCCTCTGAGAAGCAGACAGGTGGTCAATCTGCTAAGGTGCAGTACAGCAACCATACACCTGGCGCTGTACTTATCGCTATCAAGGTTTGAGGACGTTGGTTCTTCAGTTTGTGCCGCCTGTAGGAAAGGTGGTAGGCCGAACCTGGCCTTCACTATTAACCTTGACCCATTTCAGGTGAGTGAGATATGACCAAGAGCCTTCCCAGAGGTGGAGCTGGTTGACATTAGAGTTGTCCAAGAGATCAGGGAGTACTGATAACAATGTTAGCATCCTTGATATTCATCATGGAGGCAAGATACGTACTAAAGCCACCCTTGTACTCGTCCTCGAGAGTATTGATCTTGGCTTTGAGAAGGTCCTCCTTTACGCTGGCAGGTCGACCAGGTCGGCGGGTCTTCTTGACCGCATCATACTCTTCATCATATTGATGAACAAAACTTAAAGTTTGGTCAATACGTGTCACAGGCGGGGTTCTTGGAATACCTACGAGTGAATCATGCGCTGAATCTCATCGATCTCTGGGGCACCCTTGTTCTCTCTGTCTTTGAGACGCAGGGCTTGCTGGAAGAAAGCAACACGGTCGACTGAATTACTGTTAGAGGCCATATATATAAGTATGAGTTTTCTGTGGTTGACATGCCTAGAGGTTGTTCTTTCTTGCTCCTGGAAGCAGCCAGCTTCCCAATACGCTGGTCTCTTATACCAGCCTTGTGAAGACGCATTGAGTCTCTTGACTTTTCGTGCAACGAGTTAACAACGCCATTGCGCTTTTTCGAAATCTGCTTATGCGTCTTGCTGAGAGTGGTCGGCATTTTGGGCGTTGATTTTGGCGAGATATGTTGATGTTGTAGACTTTTGTAAATTGTAGTTGCTGTGACTTGCAAGGATTTTTTTCTTTCCAGATGTTGGTCTGGAAGCTTTGGTGCTCCACTGATGTAGGTAAGGCCAATAAGACGGCGGATATATGTCGGCTAAAGAACTCCCTCTTTGACAAGTCAACATTTTAACATCCTGTTAAATAAGTGTTTACTGTTTAGGTAGGTATGTAACTAATTGGACTCTGCATATCACTGTTTCCAGGTTCTAATATCCTCATCTTTACTCTCGTTGGTGCTATTTGAATCGATGGTTGACAGCTTGTGCATGGGTCTTGAAATATGAAGGTGAGATCACAAGCTAGCTAATTGTTGGAAGCTGCTGAGCAGATGATATTGAAATCATGTTCAGACGTTGTAAATACTCTACATATGATTAAAACACAGATATTCTCCAATACGTCATATCAATTTCAATTAGACGAAACAAGCCTGTCGTGCAATAATGGTATAGACATTAGGGTAGATGATGATCATGAAGGCTATCATGGCGGGGTTTCATGTTGCTGGGGAAATGCCAGCAGCGGGAACTAAGCTCGTTCCAGGGGTTTCAGTGGTCGAAGGAATGCCAGTACCGCGCCTATCGACGCGCCCTGGTCCATTAAAGGCAGCTGCTTCAGGGGATCGCGTTGTAGCCAAGGCAGGGAAATAGAGAGGTACTTGCCTCATGTACCTCGGCGCCAGCCTGACTTTGGTCGCCTCACACAAAACAACTCCACCGCCTTTGGACATCTCGACTTCAACCAATTTTTGGCCTTGGACCGCGCCTCGAGCCCCGACGAGATTATCAATTGTATTTATTTGAAGCTCTATTTGTCTTTCCTCTACCTCGTGTCCTTCTGCTGGTCTGTCAGACCAAACGTCATCGCACCCATCGATATTCAAGCTCTGCTCAGACTCAATCTTGCACCGCGTGCACATCAACCTTTCGACGCGTCTGACAACCTCAGCCAAGCAGAGCTCATCACCCCATTTCAATGTACCGTTATTGACGTATGCAACACCAAAATCTGCTGGCTTGAAGCTGCCCAAGTCCCCGTTGGGGCTGCGAGTGCAAAGCTCTACTGTCTGTTATCGCCACCATCTCTGACGCGGCTCAGCATTCAACATGGGTGTCTCCGGTATGTCGTATTATATCTCACTCAAAACAATCCTTGCTATATCATACTGACCAGCTACCAGGGCTTCTACCTCTGCTTAAGTCAATTCAAAAGCCAACTGAGCTTAAAAAGTACAATGGGCAGATCCTCGGCGTCGACGCGTATGGCTGGCTCCATCGTGCCGCCTACTGTTGTGCCTTGGAGCTGGGCCAAGATAAGCCGACCCAGAAGTAAGTTGATGCATGCCCGTTGTATACTGACAGACTGTGTTAACGTCGTTGGAAGGTACCTGAATGCGGCTATGACGCGTGTCCGCATGCTTCGCCATTTTGGCGTAACGCCCTACATGGTGTTCGATGGTGACTTTCTCCCCAGCAAAGCTGCCACTGAGGATTCTCGTGCCAAGAAGAGAGACGAGAAGAAGAAGGCTGCAATGGAGCTGCTTCGAGCAGGAAAGCCTGCGCAGGCTACACAGGAATTCCAAAAATGTATCGACATTACACCCGAGATGGCATCCGCCCTAATTCAACTGCTCAAGAAGCTCGACATCCCTTACGTTGTCGCACCTTACGAAGCCGATGCTCAGCTTGTTTACCTCGAACGCCAAGGCCTCATCCATGGCATCATCTCCGACGACTCCGATCTTCTCGTGTTCGGCGCCAAGAAGCTTCTCACCAAGCTGGACCAGTATGGCAACTGCATCGAAATCAACCGTAAGGACTTTTGCGCCTGCCGAGAGGTCTCCTTGACTGGATGGTCTGATACCGAATTCCGACGAATGGCTATCTTCAGTGGATGCGATTATCTTGCTGGTCTTCCGGGTGTTGGATTAAAGACGGCATATCGCATGCTTCGCAAGACCAAAGCCCCTGAGCGAATAGTACGCATGGTTCAGTTTCAGGGCAAACGTGTGTCGGAAAACTACCTGACACAGTTCTACCAGGCCGAGTTGACATTTCTGCACCAGTGGGTGTTTTGCCCTACCAAGCGTGAGCTGGTTCATCTGACTGATTTGGATGGAACGCGGACTGCGGAGGAGATGCCCTTCATCGGAGCCTTTGTAGAGCCGGAGGTGGCGCGGGCGATCGCCAAAGGCGATATGAATCCCATCACCAGGGCGACAATCTTCACTTCTACGACGCCATCCAAGAGAAGGCATTCGCAGCTGGCGACAGGTGCCATCGACCAGCCCCCGCCTACCATGAAACCCATCAACTCCTACTTCAAAGGACACAGTCGGATACCCATGGGCGAGATGGACCCCAACTGCTTCGAAGTCGATCCTCAAAGGGTCTCGCAAATTACCGGAGGAGGATTGGTACCCCGTGTGTTCCCACTACCGAGACCGTATCTGGACGAAACAGCTCGGCCCGTCCTGAGCAACTCGCGAAGAATAGAAGCCAACCGCACACGAACGTCTCCACGACTTCACCGCCGCCGTACAGAGCCCATCTCCAACATGCTCGACCGTTTTGCCAATAGTCCCACAGCTACGAGGCGTACATCTTCCGTGGGCACCGAATCTAGCTCGCCTGCCGTTCCGTCAGCTGATCCTGCCAACCGACCGCCCAAGAAAGCGCGCCTGTGTGACGAGAGTGAGACGGGACCTAGTGATGTCTTGCCGCAGAAGAGCAAGTTCTTCCCAGCGCCCAAGCCACGGAGGAGCCCAAGACGGGCGAAGAGCGATGCCTACCTACTGTCTGATGACTCTCTCGACGAAGCTCTTAATGCTCTACCTGATTTTGACAGCTGGAAGCCTGCCGACAAATCAAAGAGGAGTGTATCAGTATTTGAAGAAAAGGAGAGCCAGGAAACATCGACAACTGCAGACAGCGAAAGCCAGTTCTCGTTCGTAAAGGATGACGAGACTCCTATGTCATCTCTCGATGATTCTATGCCTCCGCCTTCGTCTACCGCACCTCTATCGCAAACCACCACCACCCCCGCTCGACCAGATATTCGCAAGTTCTCTTACTCTAAGCCGACTGAAACGCCCGCCTCAACCACCTCGCGACGCTCTTCCATCTTTAGCGCAGCATCTACCCCTTCAACAGCGCCATCGACTGCTGCTTCTCGCATGACACCTCTACAACGTCTCGGTGCTCGTGCTATGAACGCCCCCATGTCACCTAAGCTGCCCAAGCCACGCAATAGCCTTGACGGGAAGTTCCTCTCCGGTGTGCCAGTAAACCCGGCATTCGTGCCCCTGCCCAAGGTCAACCTGGATGAGGTTGCAGACCTTAACCAATGTGGCAGCGAAGACCAAATCATCCCCGATAGTGACGAGGACGATGACGAGGACGAGATCGACCTCCCACCAAAGAAGCTCAACCTTTCACGCTTTGCATTCGCATAGAACTTACATTTCGTTTCAATCACAGCCCTGATTTTACAGCCGTCCCATGCTGTCAAGAGTCAGGACCTGCCATAATGAACATAGCATTTACTGGGCGTTTTTTGCTTTTGTACCTCCCCCTTTTTTGTTTTATACTGTAGCTGCGACATTGTTTGCTGGAACTGTATGGAGAGACAAGAAAGACGATGGGTCGAGATGGAGTCTCATGGAAATAGTGTGTATTGATTGAACAATGGAAAACACGCTGGGAAGGATCAAGTAAAATATCAGATAGGCGTTTTTGGCAATATCTTTTTGCCATCGAGGTTCTACAATAATACCCAATTTGGACTTCAACACCAAGATATTGATTGCATCTCATTATTGATCATCGTCACCATGACTCTATAGTAAAAAGAGTTGTTGAGTTCAACCGCCACTTCTTATTGTAGTACGTAGCAGCGTGCTGTGCATTATCCATTCTTGAACATCTAGAAAATAAAAGAAAACATATGTGACTGTGACCCCCATTTGCCCGCTTATTGAATATCATGATCCATGCCATCAACCGCTGGAAATAACATACATGCCTTAACAAGTCTATAAACCGAGATCTTCCAAGCTCCGCAGTACAACCAAGATGCCGACCCCTTCTTCGCGCCAACGCCCCCAGAAACGGGCTAACGCCGAGATCCCATGCCTCGTCTATCTTCTTCTGGGGAGCAGGAGATCACGACGACAGACGACAAGGGAAAATGTGTAAGAAACATGTAATAAAGACAAATAGTACGGTAAGGGGAGGGTGCCCAAGGTCGGGTAGTCCATGGAGAAAGGCGACAGCAATTGGGCATCATACAAGTCGCTATATCCTAGGTAGCTTTGTGTGTGCTACATTTACGTGAGCTCAATGCTCGTGTGAAGTCCGGGTATCTAAGTGGTGAGCCAGTCGATCTAGCGATACGCTCGAGATACGGCGGTGGTTGATCGTCAGAAGGCTTTCCCAAATGTAATGTTTGGCGTGAGAACAGTCAATGCTGTGTTTAATGTGCCTAGCAAGGATTCTTGCCATGCCTCAGACAAAGTTAACATACTAACGACGGGGAGCAGGCCCAGAAGTAGTAGCGGCCAAAAGATCCGAGCTAAAAATCCAGTTACCTATTGAGAAAAAGTTAGCATGATTTGAGAAAAACGAAATGGGGATAATGGGGTGTTTTATAGAACAGTACCATTTGCCAGGTTCTCGGCCGTATCCTCGAGAAGAATGATACGGCGCTTATTGCAGTATGAAGTCTTGTCCATGATGTCCACCTTGAGTTTAGGATCGGACAATTCTTGGATTGGCTTCTCAAACATCTCGGACAAATTCTCCACAGCCATTTCAAGATCCTTCTGGTTATCCTCAAAGATCTCCGTCAGGTTGTTCCTCGCGAGATAGAATGCAAAGGCATAAGTCCACTTGAGCGTCTGTCGACATGTTTGGAGAGCCTGAGACGCCGAGTTGAGGTACTGGACCTCGATCCAGGACATACCCGAGGCAGTCTGAAGTTGCACCATCTTCTTTTCCGTCTTCTGCGCAATATCCTTATCAAGCTTGGCGGACTGTTCATGGTTGGCGTAGCGGTTGTAGTAGTGTAGGTATCGTTCAAGAGACGTCCGTGATTTAGCCTGTGCATCGCGTGCCTCGGAACCGCTCTTTTCCTCGTATCTGTTACAGTTGTACCAGCTGGTGCCGTGTTCAGACCAAAGTCCCATACACATCCAGCAAAACTCATATTTGCACTTTCGACAAGTCATGTGGTTGCAACCTCCATTCTTTTCTATGGTAGAGTTGCATTTGGGACATTCTTTGGTATTTGCTGAAATCCAGTTTGCGGTTTCTGAGTCGTCGGCACACTTTTTCAGCCATTTCTTGACCAACTCGCAGGGGGCTGGTTGATGGTCCGGGTTAGGGCAGCCAAAGCAAAATCTGTAGCCACATCTGCACTCGACTGTTGGGACAATCTTGCTCAGATCCTTCTTCTTCACGCCGCACTCGAGAGCGTTGGGGCAGTCTGGAGCAGGGCACCACTTAAAGTTGTCCTTGTCTTCGACATACGTTCTGTTGAGTAGTTCCTGGTATCGATCTGCCAACGCTGAGGTAACAAGAACGTCAAGCGAAGCGGAGTCGAGAATGCGACCGCATCCGTCAGAGGGACACTGGATCCTAGCAGCCTCGCCCTCTTCGCGGATCTTTTGCGTCAAGTAATGGCGGTAACAGTCTACGCAGTATCGGTGACCACATCGCATAGCAAATGACTCGAGACCGTCTTCATCCTCACAGCAAATGTCGCATGTGAATCCAGGAATAACTTCCAGTTTGGGGGCGCTGACGTTGTTGTTGCCAAGTCCAGCAGCTTCCAAAACCTTTTCGGGTCGGTCCATGTAGTCTTCCAGCAAACGTTCTTTGTTCCATCGGAAATGGCGGAGGAGGATGGCCGCATCTTCCTTCTGCATGTCTAAGATCATATTGACTTCACCGATCATGTCGTCCTGTTGGCGTTGGATATCAGTTGGTTCGTAAACTTTGTATGATACAACATGTGCGGCTTTCTTCTTCTTGTCGAGATCTTTGGCCAAGCCAAAGTCGGGATCGGGCTCGTCGAACTCTTCGTCATCAAAATCTGTAATATCGGCGTCATTAGTAACCATCATGATGAGATATGAGGGGTTGGTAGGGGCAATAAAATCATACCATCACCTGCTGACATCTCGTCGCCGCTATCGTCCTGCATCATCTCGTCGTCGCTCGAGAGAGCCGACATGTATTCTTCGTCGGAATCCATGGGGTTGCTGGCGGTGGTGACAGGAGTAGGAGGCAGGGCTTGGTTGTCTGAGACGGCAGCTGAGGCGATGATTCTCTTGTTGGGTACTTCGTCTCTGTTGGCAGAGGTAATCGTCGCCTCAGCAGCCTTCCGCTTCCTCGTGGTGGGGGGAATCGTGGCGGTTTAAAGGGAGGTCTTGGGGGGAGAAACCAAGGATGGATGTCTGAGGATGAGGAGCAGAAATCAAAGGTGGCGTTGGCGTTTGAAGGCGGGTGACTAAAGCAATAGCCAGGCGTATGTACAGTACAATACCTTAGGTATGTACGTAAGGTAAAGTAAAGTATATTAGTGAATTCTGACGGAGGGTCGAGTCAGAGTCAAGTGAGGCCAAGAGGGGTGCCTATGACGGAGCCGGGGCCGTTTAATCGGGCATAGGCAGAAAAACGCTAGTTAATCTGGGCCGACTCTCTTTTGAGGTCGGGATGGAGTCAAGGACGCGAACCTGGAACCCTCGAGTACGGTATGTAGGCACCCGTCGTGAGCGAGTCGAGGCTGGAGAACGGCAAGCGTGAAGAGACGTGAATTCTTTGATTTAAAAGAAAAGGCTGAAAACGCGGTTTGCAGAGGCTAGTTGGGTAAAACAAGTCTGAGATGATGAGATCAAAAGTCACCTCAGTTAACCGGGCTGGCCGACCATCAACCTTGGTGCGGGTAGGCGGGACGGTACGGTGGGGGAGCTGGATCGGAAGGCGCGATAGATGGAAGGCAGCAGACTCGGGTAGGGGCAGCTGAGGCACCTAGAGCAGGCAGGAACTCCAGTAGAAACTACTACCTACCTAGGAAAGCGCGGTTGCCTTGGTGGGTCACAGAATCCTGCGGTCCATTATGTGGCGCTCAGTCATCTTTGATGATTGAGAGCTCAGACTTTGCAGAGTGCCACGAAGCTATTATCAATCATATGTAAGATACTTTTTGTTTCTATGCGCTTATATATATATAATATCGAACCTTTCCTCCTTTCCTGCTCCCGATATCCAGCCTCGTTTAAACAACGTTATTGTTTCCCAACCATTGCGTTACTGGGCAATTGTGGCTGGTGCATCGTTGTGGCTTGGTCGGCTCTGATGCTATTGGTGAAAGACAGTTTCTTCTGCGGACAATAGTCATTGGCGATACCACTTGATAATGAATAGGTAGAGACACATTAACTTAAAACTTGTGTAACTTTTGGGAAGATGCACGGGTTTACTTTCATTGTGAATATACTCGTTAGTGAGGCGGGCTTGAACTTGGTATCAGATTGAATGCACGCATCCACCCTTCCTAACTAGATACTTCATGCTGAGTATTTCACCTCACACAAAGTGCAAAATCGAATCTAACAGAGGCAAGTGTACTGCCGATAGCTATTTATCATCCGAGTGGCTTAAAGTAGAAGGTATGACAGATTCGCTGTTTGAATAGTGAGTCTTCGAGTTGTGGGTACAATGAAAGTTGTTACCCTGGACCAGGATTAGATGGGATCATTCTGAACCCTGGTGATGTTGCCTGCTCGAACGATTATACATTCGCCAAATGAGTCATTCTCCGAGGTTTGTTCAATCCAACATTCCATGAGGTCTAGGTATGTTGGTCATTCATGCGAAAACGCAAGGACCACGGCCTTTCTACCCAACCCGGCAGCATCGACGAACGGTTCACCTCCGTAGCTCAAGTGCGTAACGGCCGAAGATCACCAACTCTTCATGGCAGCCAACTTAGAATGAATGTATCTGCACGCTCACACCACACAATGAGTGGCAGCTAATTGGCTGCTTTACATCGTCACCTGAGTCATATTGTTCACATTCTCTATTCTTGCTTCTGAAACCCGCACCTAGTAGTAGTAGCCTTAGACGCTGCTGAGCGCGCGACACAGGGAACAGCGGTAATGCTTCAGATTCATCGCGGGCAATAGATAACACTGGTTAATCCTGCACACCCACTATGTTCGAAGAAGCGCTCTGCGAAAGAGGTCTGAAATAGTGCCCTAAGGCCCACGATTCTCCATGTCTAGAGTCGTGACCGAGACCAAGGTCTGCAAAGGCGGCTCACTGTGTTGTAGCAAAGCTGTTTTATCAATCGATCTCCAAGGCGCTTATAGATGAAGTGGCCAGTGAGCCAATAGTATGCTCTTTAGGTAGTCAGTATACCTGTTTGAGAAGTTGAAAGATTGAAATGCCTGGTGACCGTTGGCCAAACAAACACAGCTAGTTGCTGCAACAACTATGCCTCGCATTGACGCGCGCTTCTTCGATTTCAGTTGTCTTGGGCCATCTTCACGTCTCGCGTATCGCCAGACAAGGCCGAAAGATTGAAGCCAACTCCATCCTTGGTTTTCGTAAACGCTGAAAGATTTCGCGAATGAACTCACCAGCCGTGGACCGTAACGCACACGAACTCCATTGCGCGCGCGTCGTCTTGCACGTATCGCGTCCGAGTTGAGTGGTCGCGTATGCGCTTGGCTGGTCGACCAATCTTGGTTCCGAAGCTGTATCGCAAGTCGTTAAGGACAATCCAATGATTGGTGGCGATCCATTTGATGGACGGCGTTGATGGTTGGGTGATTCGTATCTCAATTTAGTAGTTTACAGTTACAAACGTGATTTCTCATTGGAGTTGGCCGAAGACAGTTGTCGTTGGCCGTTTATCCAATGAAAGTCATGCCAGGAGCTGTTGCCATTTTTGAGCTCTCAGAATTTGATCGAGATTCAAGGATGGAGGTAGTTATGGCAGGAACCAATAATGGGCTGCCATCTCAACAATGAATGTCATTCCCCTCCAAAACCCCTCCCATCTTCCCTCCTCCATCAATTGCATCTCGAGACCCAGGTTCACAAGGACAAAAGAAACCAGCACCATCCTCGTAAGAATTGACAACAAAAGTATTCAGCTGCACAACATCGACCGTTACTCGTCAGCACCCAACCTACCTCATCGCTGTCAGAATCGTGTAAATGTCCATGGACGACATCCTATTCGCTCGGTACATTTAATCGCCGTGAGCCAAACCACAGACCAGTTTGCGCAAAGCCGAAGAGCTGCCCAAATGTCTCCCCAGGCCTTGGCCTCGCTGGTCGAATCACATTCCTCACCGACCATCTGGGCCAGGGAAGCCATCCCCGGCGCCAGCAACGGCTCCAGCAACCAAACAGCTCCCCGACAAGGAGATTTCAGCAAGGATGACAGGTGACTAGGGGGCATTCGAGAATAAAAAAAGCAGGACACTAAACTCTCAGGGCACTTGATCGACCCCTGTCCCGTCGAATCATCAGGCCTCCCGCCCCCCTGTCAGTTGCCTGCTCCTATTCTCGAGTAGGCGTAGACTGTTGCCGCCGCTTTTAACGCGACTATCACCGCCAAAACCATCCAATCCCAGGCAACCTTTGGGTCCTACCAACTTACAGCCATCACAGCGCCTCTCTACTGCCCACCAACCATGATGGGAACCTGAGCGGTTGAGCCGCCGACCAACAAGTCCATTGCCAACAGTCGTGTTTTTGAGTTGAAAGAGATGCGAGTTCACGAGATCTCTATCACAACCTGGATCTAGGCGTTGGCTCGCAGTCATTCTACCTCGACACCATCAGTTGGACACAAGAGTTGTACAGTCTGTACCAACAACCTACACAACCAGGCTGAGCTCGCTGTCACCAACACAGCGCGCCATTCACCCACCCATTGGCGGCTGTCAGGCAAGAAAAAAGAGAATGAAAGAGATAGAGTGACATTGTCAAGCATACTGCATCAATCGTCGTTGCCCACTTAGACGACCACGCAGTCACATCCTCGCATTGCACGCTTGCAGACCACGCAGACAATTAGACTGGCTGGACACAGCGCAAAGCAAAGCAAAGCAAAGCAGGCAAAATAGACCAGACAATACCAACACAAAGCAAAGCGACGTAACGCAGTGCAGCGCAACAATACCTACCTCACCTTAGTGACCGCTACACGCCCCTCACCCTCCCTGCCTGGTTCGCGTCGTCTCTCATGCAGTTGCCGCCCTCACTGCCCCAGTTCTGCACCTTTGTACGCGCCTGTTGTTGCTATGCTATGCTATGCTATGTTGTGCTGTGTCGTGCTAAACTGCTCCTCTATTGTTGCTGCTTTGATGGTTGTCCGTGTCTGGCACACGCACACGCGCCCGGCCCCCGTCTGGTGGTATCCCGTATATCCACACATCCTAATGGACTGGGGTCGTTTCCTCCAACACACTCCCCCAGACCCCCTTCACTCTCACGGTCCGTCATAGCTCCACCTTGTTCCAACTGCTTCACACCCCCTTCCCTTCTTCAAGCGCCCACCTCTTCCATTTTCATTCTCTGGCGCCAAACACTTGACGCAGTCCTTTCCTTATAATGATCTGGTGCTGCCTTTTCCCTTACCCTCTGACCTCTGCTTCTTCTCCAGTCAGTCAGTTAGTCTGTTCGCTCGCTGTTCCCATCTGCCTGTACTCTTAATTCCCATTGCTTGGGATTGGTTGTTGGTTTTATACAATCGACCCAGCTCAGACTCTTCAGCTTGTCCTCTTCAGCCTTGATCTCGATATCCACGATCAACTCAACCATCACCATGCCTACCGCCAAGCCTAAGTTGGGGAAGCTCACCACTCCCGTCACCGCTACCTTTCCCTCTGAGATCACTTCGGCAACTCCCATCTCGGCAGTTTCTTTCACCTTCAAGCCTGACCCAGACTTTATCAAGACACCTATCAGCCCGCCTATGGCTTATACAGACTTTCTCACCAAGGCCATGGCTCTTAACTCTCCCGCTCCGAGCTCTGGCCAAACCACGCCGGACTCGCTTCCAGACACGGCAACTAGCGAGGAAACTGATACCTCTAGCAAGTGTGATGCCACTCCTCCATCTTCAGCTTCGAGCACCACCTCCAAGGAATCAGCTCGCCCAACTCCTCCGGCTACGGCTCCTATGGTACCTCCTAGCCCTTTCACATGCCCTACGCCCATGTCTGCTCCTCCCACGGGAGCTGCTGGTTTCCCTAGTCTCAAAGTGCCTCCTAGCCCTAGCGTGTCTAACATGGACTCGCCATTGAGTGCAAGCACTGCTCGATCACCCTTCAGTGCTAGACCAGTCCACTCAGTATTCGACTGGGACGCTGCTCTCAAGGCCCGCCTGCTCGAGAAGAAGCAGAAGTCTTCACGGACCAGTGTGCGACACATCCGAGAGGTGGTGACAAGAACCGTCACTTACACTCCCAGGATGGCACCCGCGCCCAAGGGCAAGAGACGCAAGGTCGAATAAGCCTACATGGCTGACAATCCTTTATTTCACTCACATTCACACGAAACGATTATCTATTCTTCATCACATAACTTTTAACGATCCTTCGAACACATTACGACCTTTCATTTGTTTAGACATGCATTACATTCAAGAACCTACCGAAAAAACGAAGAGGATGCTGAAGAGAAGGCTAGAGATGGAGCAGGCCTTCGACACTTTGCGGCAGATATTGCCACCCTTTTATCCTTCAACCATTCTCTTATTGATGATTATTTGGTATACCTTGAAGGGAGTTGAATCGGAAACGGAAGGACTCTATCGGGTTACTTGGGAGGTACAATTGGAGGAGTTTGACGGCGTTTTACAATTTATTATCACATTGGACATGTTATTCCCTGGGGGTAACAGCATGAACCAAGAAGCACGATACCAACACATATGGAAAGGCTCGGCGGGCGCGGGGAATTGGAATGGGCGACTGGGAAGTCCACAACGAAAGTTGCTTGACAAGGAAGACCCTCCAACAGGGACAAGGGGAGGGGATGGGACGAAAGAGAATATGAAGAACGCATGGAGCGTCGGTGGCCCCGTGTATCCAACACGGAATCAGCTCGCGGTAACGCGTTTACTCAGAAATTAACAAAGCCATGGGCTGTTTAAACACCAATTTTGTCGCGTGCTCTGATTTATGTTCTGCCGGTGACAGAAACCGACTGATTGGTACGTATATGATCATATGAGCCAAGCACTGATCACGGTTTAAGAGAAACTTGTCACACAGCTCACCAGCTATTCTATGCACGTTTCGTTTTGTTTATTGCTTTGAAGGAAATAGAGTCTATTGTTTGTTTACAGTGGATCTGTCATGGCCGCGAAAACAGGTCGCACGACGGGTATACCCTCGATGCGAATCTGGGTTGCAGAGACGGCCGTTCTGGTGGCCACCAGCTTGAGGTTCCTCTTTACAACCCCGCTCTCGGCCTGCCTTATTTCACTTTTATTTTCAAGATATGCTAGTATGACAATGGCCCTGGTCCCTTGTAAGATGGTTAACATGGGTCGTCAGGCACAGTCTTCAAGAGATGATCATCTCAGCTCCCCCTTGAATATTTGCTTTGCCCACGTTTGCCATGGGTGTTCGAGGGGTGAAATAATGGAGACAAGACGCGGTACAGAAGTTTTTTGTTTTGATTCTGCGGTTCTTGTTGTGATGAGATGCAAGACGTGAATCAAAAGACTCCACTGGGGCCGGCTTTTGGGTCGCAGGAACGGGACTCATGCAGAGACAAACACAGAGACAAGGCAGAAAAAGGCAGACAAGTGCTACGACATGGTATAGCAT